>JAQQSU010004099.1:0-14173 GCA_028627135.1 Pseudochirops cupreus | reverse complement strand
ATAGTTGAAGGGAATATATATATATATATGTATATATATATACACACACACATATATACATATATATGGATACATATATATGGATGTATAGGAGGGTGTATGTGTGTATAAATGCATATGTGAGTGTGTATATATGTGTGTACATGTACATACAGACAGGGGGCACAGGATTAGTTGAATATGAAGGGATGAGATCTGAAAAATAAAGAGGTGAGAGAGGAATATAATGAGAGAAGGAGATGGGGAGAGAGAGAATAGGGTAAATTATCTCATATAAAAGAGGCAAAAGAAAACTGTTACAACGGAGGGGAAGAACACCAAGGCAAAAGGGAATGGGTCAACTGTACTCTCATTGAACTTGGCTTAAGGAGGGAATAATATACACACTCATTTGGGTATTTTACCTTATAGGAAAGTAGGGGGGAGGGGATAAGAGGGAGGATGATAGAAGGGAGGGCAGATTGTGGGAGAAGGTAGTCAGAAGCACATACATTTGAAAAGTGACAGGGTCAAAGTAGAAAACAGAGTAAGTAGGGGAAGGGATAGGATGGAGGGAAATATAGTTAGTCTTCCACAATATAACTACTATGGAAACATTTTGCATAACTACACATGTACAACCTATATTGAATTGTTTATCTTCCCATTGGGGGTAGGTGAGAAGGGAAGATAGGAAGGAATCTCGAAATCAAAGTTTTAAAAACAAATGTTAAAAAAAAAAACAAGCAAAGGAAAGTCTGCAGCTTGTGGGAGATAGCATAATGTCAATAGGTGACAGAAAGAAAACAAGACTTTTAAACTCATTTTGTTCCCATATCATCTATCAAAAAGACAAGTGGAAACATAGGTATGGATCAAAACAAAATTCTCTGTCAAAGAGAATTTTCCTCTAAACGGAAAGGGGATGCTAACATAAATTACATGTGTCTGGATTTCCCAGGGAGGGAGATGGTATTTTCTGGTTTGGTAATCATGACATATTGTTTTAATGTGATTAAAGAGAAGGATGACTAGGGGCAGCTAGGTGGCACAGTGAATAGAGTACCAGCCCTAGAGTCAGGAGGACCTGAGTTCAAATTCTTTTTGGGGGGACAAAAAGGATCAAAACATGGAACCAGAAGAAGTCAATGAAGTCAAAACTCCTGCATCAAAAGCCCCCAAGAAAAAATTGAACAGATTACAGGCCATGCAGGAGCTCAAGGAGGATTTTGAAAATCAAGTAAGAGAAGTGGAGGAAAAGTGTAGTATTTTTTATTGCACAGTAGTATTCCATCACAATCATATACCACAACATGTTCAACCATTCCCCAATTGATGGGCATCCCCTCAATTTCCAGTTCTTTACCACCATAAAAAAAGCTGCTGTAAATATTTTTATATAAGTAGGTCCTTCACCCCCCCACTTATTAATCTCATGGAGATACAGATCTAGTAGTGGTATGGTTGGATGAAAGGGGTATGCACAGCTTGATTGTCCTTTGGGCATAGTTTCAAATTGCTCTCCAGAATGGCTGGATCAGCTCACAGCTCCACCAATAGTGCATTAGTGTCCCAATTTTCCCAACATTTCCTCCAATATTTATTATTTTCCTTTTCTGTTGTATTAGTCAATCTGATAGGTGTACAGTTTTACCTCAGAGTTGCTTTAATTATAGTGATTTAGAGCATTTTTTCATGACTATGGATAGTTTTGATTTCATTTGAAAACTGTTAATTTCGCCTTGGCAACTTTTTAAGGACAGTGAGGCTCAACTCTAAGAGAAATGGGGGGGTGCTTTGGGATGGCGCAGAAAATTCTAGGTAATTTCTTAGTTCTCCCTCTACCACACAATTTAAAAGCTCTCTTGCTCTCTTTTCTTTCTCTAGAATATATAGAAGTACCATGAGGGGTGGCAGAGGGATAAGGTTCCTTCCTCACCCTGGCAGCATGGTATGTGGTATATGGTAACACATGGTGGCACCCATATGTCCTGCCTAGGCTAACTTAAGCCTACACTTTGGCTTGTGGCTATCTGCTTAGTGTTGCTTTTGTGAGCACCGGTGTCTGAATGGCAGTCCCAAGATGAATAAGTCCAGCCTTGGAGACAGTTTAGAGAGTTCGAGACAGGTGGGGAAATGCTGGGTCCCTCAACTGGAGCTTACTGGCAGCAGCAGGAGTATCTTGCAACTACATCCGTCTTGGAAAAGATGTAGTCAGCAGAAAGATGAGCTCAAGCCCTGGGATGGCTTACCAGAGGACAAGGACCTAGAGAGAACTGTTTTGACCATGCAGAGCCAAGAAGATGAAATGTAGATTTGGTAATCTCACAATCTAACATCATTTGGTATTTTAAAGTAGCAGCCTCTCAGGAGAATATAACAGGAGTAATAAGTTGTCAATTTGAGCCTGGCATTTCTTTTGTGTGGAAGAAAAAACCAGCTGCTTTATTCCTAATTTATATCGCACACTGTGTATCTTTCAACTCTCTTTTGGAAGACCCTAGATATGACAATACCTAAGCATAAAGTAATTTTTTTCTTGAAAGTAGTTGAGGCATTAAAAAAAAACAGAAAGGGTGAGAATAAGAACTCGATTCCTCTCTTTGGTGACCAGACTGCCTACAATCGAGTATAGTCTGTGCTCTTGTGGGTCCTAGAGCTAAGGGACAGGGCTAGTGCCCTCCCCACAGTGGTAATCTGTTGTGCTGTTATAAACACAGCACAGAGTCAACCGTGTCAAAGTTGTAGAAAAGTCAAGGAGGAAGAGAAGAGAGAAAAGGCAATCAGATGCAGTAGTAAGCAATGGTTAGTAAATTTTGCAAGTTTCAGCATGGTATGGGTAGGAAGCCATATTTCAAGGAAGCTATGAAATGCCTTAAGCCACAGTGGTTCTTAATCTTCCTGATGCCATGACCCCTTAATACAGTTCCTCATGTTGTGGTGACCCCTAATCATAAAATTATTTTTGTTGCTACTTCATAACTGTAATTTTGCTACTGTTATGAATCGTAATATAAATATCCGATATGCAGGATATATTTAAATTGAACATAACCCACAGGTTGAGAACAGCTGCCTTAGGGGGAGTCATTTTGATACCATGGAAGGCATATATTTAACTTTTTTTAGGTCTGAGTTTTCTCATCTGTAAAATGAAAGGGTTGGACTAAATGATTCCTAATGTTCCTTCCAATCTGAAATGTATGATACTATGATCCTATGTAGTTAGTGTGTTGGTAGACAACAGGTTGGTAGAATAAAGGTAATTCCTTCCAATGAACAAAGGCAAGCAGTTACCTTCAAGATTAAGTATTATATATATATACTCCCTGAACACTTGTGCTCAGGATCTGAAATGCCTTCATACACATACCTATTTCACAAATTATTCACAAGGTAGAAGATTAAAGGAAAGAATAAAGCCTTATTTTTGTACATCCCTTTAAATTTCTCTTCCCTTAACGTATTATCATATCCTCACCCCTATTAGAATGTGAGTTCTTTAAGGGCAAGGAGGGTTTTTTGCCTTTCTTTTTATACCCAGTGTTTAGAGGAAACTACTACTTGGCAGATAATTGGCACGTAGTGAGTCAACAAATGTTTATCAACACTTAGTGTTTGCCAAGTACGGTGCTAAACAAGTAGAAAGCCAGTCCCTGCCCCCAAGAAACTTACTTCTAAGAAGGGAAGACTACACTCAAAAGGAGAAAGAAAAAGAGTATAGGTGAGGGAGCTTAGCAGAGAAAGTCTAGTCAGTCCTGAACCCTGGAGAGTAATGAAGACATGGCTGGTCTGGGTACCTTTCTTAAAAATGAATAAAAATCACTCTGTGTGTGTGTGTGTGTGTGTGTGTGTGTGTGTGTGTGTGTGTGTGTGTGTGTGTGTACACACACACATATATAAACGTGTACGTACATAAAATGAAAAGACCTTTAATTAATCAACAAGCATTTATTAAGTACCAACTATATGCCAAGCACTGTCTCGGTAAGTAGGTCTATACAATAATTCTAATATAATTCCATTATCTCAATTTATTTTCGTAACAGCTCTGTTGAGATATACGAAGGGCCCTATCATTCCCATTTTGCAGATTAGGGGACGGGGCATAGATACCCATGTGACTTCGAAAGATCAAGATAGTAACGGCTGGGACCAGGACCCTGGGCGCCTGCCTGCCCTCCTTGGTATCTGGGGGCTCGGAGGTAAAAGAGCTATACTTATACGACTGAAGTGGTAACCACGTGACCGCCTACGCTGTTGCCTGCACACTCGGACGTTCCAACAGGGAGGGATCATTAGCCCCGCCCACTGGAATCGGTTGCTAGGGTTGTTCTGGCCCCTGCTTGCCCTCCTCCTCCCGGGACTATCCCTCGCCTGCCGCTGCGGGTAGGCTACGCTGGAGCATCACTCTCTGGGCTCTACGATGCACCTACACTAGACTGCAACCAAACCTGTAACTTACCCGATTTACGTGCCACCCCTAGTCTCTCGGGGAGGGCGGGGGAGAGCTTATCAAATACCTTGCCGCAGCGGCGGCCGAAAGACCCAGCCCCACCTTTCCAGCCCAGCCCCAAGAGTCACAAGGCCGAAGACCTCCGCGGGAGAGCAGGCCGCACCACCGAGCACATCACGTGGTGCGACCTCGGCGCACGCCGCCGCCTCCGCCTCCTCCTCCACGTCCTCCTCTTCCCCAACCCCCTCTCTCCTCGCGCTCGAGAGCTGACCTCATGGCCCCGCCCTCTTGCAGTGACGTAGAAAGCCTCTCCTCTTTCCTCTTCTTCAGCTAAACAGCTACTGACCCGAGGAGGTGATAGTCGCCGCTGACCGTTGAGACTGCGGTTTGGTCTTGTCCTTCTCGCCGCTTCCCTTTTCTCGGGGCGGGGGCTGTCGCAGGGACTCGGCCAGCCCCGGTAGGTAGCGCCTCGGCCGGCGGTGGGTTGCTTCGGCGAGCGCTCAGGGGCCTCTCCTCCCCCCCGCCCCGGGAGACGCTAGCCCTCCTGGGCCGGCGGGCCGACGGGTCTCGCTGTCCGCGTCTGGGGGCGTAACAAGTAGTGGAGGAGGGGGCGCGCCTCGTTCTCGTGGCGCTTTAAAGCTCTCGTCTCCGCGTTCCTCCCGCGGTACGGTCCTGGGCAGTACTGCGGAACCTGGAATTTGGGGCTCCTGGGAAAGCGGTGTTATCCGTCGATTCTTGTCCGTGGACCCTTCGCTCTGCCCTCTTGGTCCCGCCGCCTGGGTGGCTCTTGGGATCTAGGACGCGTTGGTATTCATAGTGAGGCTTTATTCCGAGCATCCGTGGCTGCTGCTGTTCCCATTTTTCAGCTAAAGAGACTGGAGAGGTGTCGCTGTTCGTTGGAGGCAGGGTGGTGGATATAAGGGGTGGTGGTGGTGGTTGTTTTAGAGTGATTTCGTGGTGGTGGTGGTGGTGTAGAAGACACCCCCCCCCCCCCACACGCACGCACTATACTAAACAGGGAATTAAGAGACCTGGGTTCTAGTCCTGGCTACCACTCAAAAGCAGCGTGACCTTGAGCAAGTGTCTTCACTTCTCTGGGCACATTCGCTTGTAGTGACATCACTGGCTTACCCCCCATTTTTCTCCAAGTGGGTCCTGGGGCATGTGCATCTTTAAATAAAGGGTTTGAATTAGATAATTTCTGAGCACCTTCTAGCTCCAAAATCCCATGATTTTATTCAACAAAAAACGTTTATTAAGTGGAAGGCGCTCTGCCAGGTGCTGGGAATACAAAGATGAAAAATGACTAAGTGCCCCTTCAAGAAGCTTACATTCTCTTCGGAGGAGATAATGACATGCAAATGAATAAACCGACCTTATATGAGGGAGAATGTAATGAGAGTAAAGTAGAAATCCAAACAAAGTTTGAGGAAGGAGAAATGGGGAGGGGAGTGGTCAAGAATGAGGGAGTAGCACTTGACCTGGCTTTAGAAGGATATCAAAAAATAATGAAGTGGAGTCCATCACAGAAGTGGGAGAGCCTGAATGAATGAATGCTGCTTAAAGTTCTACGACCGAGTTCTTTGGTGATGATTCTGATGTATCCAGACTTACTTTTGATGTCCAATTTGAATCCTTCCTTCAAGGGCAGAGTATGTGAAGTGGGGGAGATTAGGGTTCATTTTAGCTGAAGTTTGCAGAAAACTTCTCTGTTATCATTTGAAAAAAGTTAAAACAAAGTGCTTCAGTTCTAGTTAAGGTTGAGAACAGTATCTTTACAAATTGAAAAAAGAATGTGTTGCTTCAAATAGTTTTACTTGTATTTGTGTAGTATGTTATAATTTTCAGCTTTTTTTTACATACTCAAAAAACCTTTTTTTTCAAGTTCTTGCCCGCTGATTATACTTTTTGGATTCTTTTGTCCATCATATCCACCAACCTTTAAGAACTCATTTTTTTCAATGACATCAGCATCTGGCTTTACATTCTTCCATTTCTAACCTATCCCTTGCTATCAACCTCAACCACTTTAGTATTCATATTATTGAGCAACAAATACTTTGGCTTCATCCTTCTTCAGTCATCTCACTTCCCATGAACCTTCCTCTCTGTTCCATCTTTGTCGTATCTTAAGACAGTCACTATCACTCACAATGTTATGCTTTGAAACTTGAGATACCATTTCTGAGTAATTTTCAGCAAATTTCCACCTCTGATTGCTGTTGCATTCCTTCTATACCTGTCTTTCTCCCTTTTCTTTGATGTTTATTCCTTAACTCTTCCTCCTCTTATTCTGTCACTCTCGCTCTTTTCATTTCCCTTTCTCTCTTCCATAGTCCTGAATGTATATAGTTCACTACTTCAGCAATATATTCTCTTCCACAGTTGAATCCCTTGCCCTTTCTACGTCTTGATCATTCATTCCCTTCTCATCCTGCCTTCTTTTTTCCTTAATAATGCTACCCTCCATTCTAGGAAGAGATCTCCTGCTTTTCCGTTGTCCTCCTTGCCGCCTCCATCACCTGGAACTTCTCACTTTGTTCAAAGATCAGTACATATGCTACCTGCTCCATTAAGCCATCTCTTGTAATGGTCTCTCTTTTCTCAAATTTATCATTGCATTTTATTTTAAACTACTCATTTGAACTTGTCACATTCTGCCTCATAATAACTGTTTGTATCTCATATCTCTTCTATTAGATGGTAAGCTGCTTGAGGACAGAGTCTTATATTTTAACTTATCTTTGTGCTACATAAGCACTGGGAATTAAGTGCCCTAAACATATTAGTTGTTCATTAAATATTTTTTGCACAGAAACATAACCCCTGTTTTATTTTTCTGTTGATATATTTTGATACAGTGATTACTTTAATTCAATTTAGATGCATGTGAATTCTAAGTATGCTTTCTAATTTTAGTAATAGAGACAGAATTTTTTTAAGACTTAAACAGTCTTAATTAAGCTCTGCATTTATTTAGCTCTCCATTTATTAATCAGTCCATAAGTGATTTATTAAGTGATAACTGTGGGTATGGCACTATACTAAGCCCCGAAGATACAGAGAAACCCCTCAGCCTCCCCCTTCCACCCAAAAAAACAAAGAAAAAACTAACTTAACCCACAGTTTTCTGCTCTCAAAGAGCTCACGTTAGAATGGAGGAAGACAACTTGTAAATTAATACTTACAGACAAGATATATACAGAGCAGGAGGAAGGTAAGCCCAGAAAAGGCATTAACAGAAAGTGGGAGGGGTGGAGCAAGGCAAAGGGACCAAGAAAGGCCTCCTGCAGAGAATGTTGTTTGGACTGTCTTGAAGGAAACCAGGAGTACCAAGAGGCTGAGGTGAGAAGGAACAGCATTCCAGGCATGGGGAATAGCCAGCCAGCAAAAAGATACAGAAATGGGAGATGGAGAGTTGTGTTTGAAGAACAGCAAGTAGATGCATATTGTTGGATCATAGAATGCATGGAGGAGAAGTAAAGTGTTAGAAGACTAGAAAAGTAGGAAGAAGCCAGGTTATGAATAACCTTAAATGCCAAATAAAGGGCTTACAGTGGTTCTCAACCTTCCCAATGCCTCGACCCTTTAATACTCATATGTGGGTGTATCTGCATGTGGGAAGACCTGCATGTGGGTGGATCTGCATGTGGGCAGATCCCCCTGGAGCTGGATAGAGGAGCAGTGTCTTGGTTCCTAAGACCATCGGAAATATGTGTTTTCTGATGGTCTTAGGCAACCCCTGTGACCCCTGCGAAAGGGTGCTTCGACCCTCAAAGGGATTACGACCCACAGGTTGAGAACTGCTGGCTTATAGGAAGATCACTTTGGTAGTCACTTACAGAATAGTCCATGAGTTATGGATAAGGGAATATATATGAGAGATGTTGTGGAGGTAGTAAGAGAAGGATCTGGCAATATTTAGATAAGTGAGGTGAATGAGACCAAAGAGTCAAGGATGACACTGAGTTTGTGAATCTTGTTGATTGGGAGAATGGTGCTACCGTTAGCAGTAATAGGAAAGTTGGAAAGAGGGAAGAGTTTTGGAGGAAAGATAATGGGTTCTTTTTGGGGCATGTTAATTTTGAGGTATCATGGGGATATCCAGTTAGAAACGTCCAGTGGGCAATTGGAAAGACAAGTATCTGAGAAGAGAGACTTGGGCTTGACATACAGATTTGTAAATCATCTGCATAGATATAATTGAACCATGATGGCTGATGAGATCACCAAGAGATAGTATAAAGGGAAAAGAGAAGAGGCCTCAAGACAGAGCATTTAGGGAATACTCATAGTTAGTGGGATAATCTAGATGATGATTCAGCAAAGGAGCCTGAGGAATGGCCAGATAATCAAGAGAGCAGAGAAAAGAGAAAAATCCCAAGAGAAAAAAAAACAAAGGCGATGGTGCAGAGATGAAGAGGGTTGAAGACTGATAAAAGGCCGTTAAATTAGGCATTTAAGGGATCATTAGTAACTTTGGCAAGAGCAGTTTCAGTTGGATGATGAGGTGGGGAGGTTTAGAAGATAGAGGAGTGGACATGGAGGCGAATATAGATCCCCTTTTCAAGGAGTTTAGCAGGGGTGGGAAAGATATATAGAGTAATAGCTATCAGGGATAGTAAAATCAAATAAGAGTTTTTTCAGCATGGGGGAGATTTCATGGGCATGCTAGTAGGCAGTATGGAAGAAGCCAGGAGTTAGGAAAGACTGAAGATTTGTTCCAGGACAGAAATTTTGAAAGACAAAGTTCTAAGTACAATCCATTTATTAGCAAGGCTAGCAATTGCCAATAAATAGGGTCAGTGGCTTCCCTCAGTGACCAAAGACCCTGAGTTAGGGATGATAGAATCTTTTGTAGTGATTAACTAGATGACAGAGCAAACTATAGAGCAATGTAGGTGTTTCTTCTTATTGGCTAGATGTTTCCGGGAGAAGTTAAATGTCGTCTCAGCTCTTCCCTATTGAGAGATGACATCAGTTCTCAGGTGATGAGATTAGTCTGTACTCAACTGGATGTGAAATTGAAGATTGATTTTTAGTTCTATTTTTTTAAGACTCGAACCAGATTTAATATTCCCTGTCACTATTCCTTACCCTTGTAATTTCACCCACCACCTACATTCTAGAGAAATTTGACTGATTAACCTAAAAGTTCAGATCTCATAATTTGAAACTACAGGCATACCTTGATTCATTGTGCTTTGCAGATATGCTTTTTTATAAATTGAAGGTTTGTAATAAGCCTGTGTCAAGCAAGTCTGTTGCATGTGCTCATATCATGTCTCTGTGTTTACATTTTGGTAATTCTTGCAGTATTTCAAACTTATTCTTATGGTGGTCTGTGAGAGGTGATCTTTGATGTTGTTATTGTAGTTGTTTCGGGGCATCACAAACCATTCCCATATAAGACAGTGAATTTCATGGAGAAGCAGTAAATGATGTGTTTGTTCTGCCTGCTCCACTTGCCAACGTTCCCCCTCTCTTTCCCTCTCTTTGAGCCTTTCTTTTCCCTGAGACACAACAATATTGAAATTAAGCCAATTAATAACTTTAGTAATGGCCTCTAAGTGTGCAAGCGAAAGAGTCAATTAATTTGACAAACTTCATTGTTGTCTTACTTTAAGAACATGCTACAAACACCCCAACCTTCAGTAACCACCACCCTATTCAGTCAGCAGCTATCAACATTGAGGCAAAGACCCTCCACCAGCAAAAATATTATTATTTACTGAAGGCTTAGGTGATGGTTAACATTTTTTAGCAATAAAGTATTTTTAAATTAATATGTAAATTTTTTAGGCATAATACTATTATTGCACATTTAATAACTGGTTACAAATAGTTATAGAAGCTATACATCTTATACTATCAGTCCACCTATAAAACAGTCTCATTAAATGATGGACTGTGACCTCAAACAGGTCAATTATTGAGGCATCCTCTAAACTCCAGATTAATTGATATGGCCTCTTCTGACCCTTTTAGGGTTGTTTCCTCTTTCTCTTCTGTGGACTAAGTATTCCCTTTCCCCCTTTTTTGATGCTACTTTTCAAAAATGTGGTCCTCATGCCAGAGAGTGCTCTTACTTTTTGACAAAGTAGTTAATGACTATTTTCTAGATATATTCACCTGATAAAATTTTACTTGAAACATCTCTGCTTTTCCAGTATAAACTGCAACATTATTGTAGTTGCTCAATGTCTGGATACATGGGTTTTTGTGTGCTTGCTCTACCACTAACTTTGTGGACAGGCCATTTTATTTTTCTGTGCTTTTTGGACTAGATAATCTGCAGAAATTCCTTCTAGTTGTATAATTTTGGGGTGTTTTTTTTAAAGATAGTAATCTAGATTATACCTCTCTTCCTTGGTCAGCACTTGCCTATATATACTGTGTCCTCCATCAGAGTGTGAGCTCCATGAGAGCAAGAACTATCTCACTTTGATTGAGTACATGAGAGCATTTATTATGTGCCAGGTGCTGTGCTAAGTTCTGGGGATACAAATATGAGCAAGAAAGACAGTCCCTGATCTAATTCAGTCATGGGAGATGAGCATGCATAAAGGGGGTAGGGAATGCATGTTGGAGGCATGGTTTGGAAACATCAAGGAATTACATGGAGGCCTGAGAGAAAGACACATCTATTAGAACTCAGCATCTCAGAGGAGCCAGGTTCTAATGGGAAGGGGTGTGAGGTGGATGGGCGGAGTGCAAGTCATATGGTTTGGGAATGTATTTGTATCCCGAGTGCTTAGCACAGTGATTATCACATTGTAAGCACTTAATAGATTCTGTTCATTTATTCCTTTTCCGTGGCTAAAGGGAAAAGAAAGTAGGTGATGATAAGAAATTTGTGTTCTTCTGAGACATTTTTGAGAAAGGGAAGAAAACTGAGGGAATCCTACGAGATCTTTTCAGTCCTGAATTATCTGTTTTGTGTTGGATAGGATTACAGATGGAAGAGTGAGAGGGAAAAAAATGATTTGATAGAGACACAAATGGGAATAAGATGGGAGTCTATAAAAGAGTAGAAGGGTAGAGGAGATAATGAAGGGAGAGAAGATGTGTGATACAGTATGAACAACATAGGATTTGAAATGAGGTACTGAATTAAAACCTCAGCCCTGCCACCTGTGTGACTTTAGATCTCTAAGACATCTATGGGCTCATGTTTGACTAGATCTCTGAGACTTCTTACTATTCTGAATTCTACTGCTGCTGCTGAATTCACAGCATCCAGGGCCCAGCTGAGGTTATCTATAATAAATTTTTAAGGGATAAAACTATAAATTTGGTTGGTTTTTTTTTTTCCTACTCAGTGATGTTCAAGAGTTCTGGTGCAGGAATAGAGCAACCAGTTGGTATGGATTACCAAAGGAAGATTCTCAGGTTGAATATGGTGATGGTGGAGTGGCAGTGGGCATGGAAGTAGTGGGCTGCAACTCTGGGAAGAAGAAGGTGAGAAGAGATGATAGGGTAGTAACTAGTGAAACATTAAAGAGACTGTCAGGATACACGATAAATTGATGTTGTCCTACTTCAAATGGGCCTTTAGTACACCAAGGCAATTCTTTTATTCCTCCTTAATCGATTCCTTTATTTCATTTTCTCTTAACCCCCCCAGTGCCTTCCCTTAGAGATTAACTTATGTCTACTCTGTATATATCTTATATGTACATAGTTATTGAAATACTCTGTGTATTAGAACTTGAGTTCCTTACTGGCAGTTTAGTGTTTTTATATTTCTTCGTGCCTATAATGCTTAGCATAGTTCATGTCATAGAATAAGCACTTAATAATGGTTTTAATTGACTTCTTATAAACTATTCTAGACTTTCTTTTCTATCACCAAGCATCCTACTCTTTCCCCCACCCTTTTCTTAGCTGAGGACCTTGTCTTTCATTTTGCTTAGAAAATCGAGGACGTTGGCCATGAGCTCCTCTTTTCTAATTCTGTTCTGTCTCAAAACCCCTTGATATCATCCTTGGCTGTTGCCTACTTTACCCTGATAATAAAGTAGACCTTTTTCTCAACCCTTTTATGTGTGCACATGACCCCATCCCATCTTCCTATTCTCTAACAAATCACAACCTAAATCATCCCCCACTTCTGAATCTTTTCTAAATCTTCAGCCTCTTTCCTTCCCTACTGCCTCTATATGTGCCCAGGTTTTCCTTATCCTTAAAAAATTTTTCACTAGACCTTACCATATTATCTTTTTCTAGGCTGTAGACAGAAAAAAGCTATCTGTGTTTTCTGCCTAAACCTTCCTGTCACTCCTTACTTAAACCTTTACCATCTAGTAGTCTAATCATTGAATTGAGTGAATGTCTCCAAAATTACCTGTGATCCCTCAGTTGCAAATAGTCTTTTCTTAGTCTTCATCCTTGACTTTGTCTGTTGCATTTGACCCTGTTCACCACTCTCTCCTGCTAGATATTCTTTCCTCTCTGGGTTTTTGTGACCCTACTTTCTCGTGGGTCTCCCCCATCTGATTGCTCCTTCTCATTGTCCTTTGCTACATCATCATTCTTACTGTGGCCGCTACCCTAAAGCTCTATCTTGGGCCCTCTTTTCTCTCTGTGTGATCTCATCCGATCCCATGGGTTCAATTATTATCTCTATGCAAATGATTCGAAGATCAATATATCCAGCTTTAGTCTCTCTCCTGAGTTCATCTCCTACATCACCATCTCTCTACCCTTTGAACATTGCAAACTGGAAATCTCAAAACCAGTATGTTCAGAGCAGATTATCCTTTTCCCTAAAACCCCTTCTAATCTCATGTTTCCTATTTTTGTTGAAAGTACAGCATTCAGGTATATAACCTTGATGTTAATCCTCAGTTCCTCTTCCTTACCTCACGTATCAATCAATAAACATTTATTATATACTCACTATGTGCCAGGTACTATGATAAGTGCTGGAGATATAAAAAGAGGAAAAGACAGTCCTTACTCTCTAGAAGGGACTTGCCTGAAGTTAAGAGATGGAGCATCTTGTTCTAGGAACAGCCAGGAGGACAGTGACACTGGATCAAAAAGTGTGTGTCTAGCAGTAAGATGTAAGAAGCCTAGAAGGCTAGGTTATGAAGGACTTTGAATGCCAAGGAGAACATTTGCTCCTCAAGGCAATAGGGAGCCACTGGAGTTCATTGAGTAAGGGGATGACATTGGATCACACTTGTGCTTTAGGAACCTCACTAGTGGCTGAATAGAGGGTGTATTGGAGTGGGGAGAGACTTGAGGCAGGCAGTCACACCAGCAGGCTATTGCAGCAATCCAGGCATGAAGTGATGAGGACGTTTGCTAGAGTGCTGGAAGTGTCAGAGGAGAGAAGGAAGGGTATTAGAGAAATATCGCAGAGGTGAAATCCACAGGCTTTGGCAACAGCTTGGATATGGAGGATGAGAGATGGTGAGGTATGCAGGATGTCTCCTAGGTTGTAAGCCTAAGAGACTGGGTGAATGTTGTTACCTTCTGCAGCAACAGGGAAGTAGTAAAGGAGGAGGGTTTAGGGGGAAATATTTAGCTAGTTGCAAGTCTTGCTGTTTCTACCGTTACCACGTCCCTCATGACCATATTCACATAATCACTCCTTAGTTCAAGCCTCACTAGGCACCTCTTGCCTGTCCTCTTGGTTGGCATCCCTGCCTAAGGTCTCTGTCTTCTCCAGTTCATCTTCCATACAGCTACTAAAGTGGCTTTCCTGAAGTACAGATCTGACCATGTTAC
>JAQQSU010004098.1:0-14174 GCA_028627135.1 Pseudochirops cupreus | reverse complement strand
GAAAAATTCAATTCACATGCAACACAATCCAGATTAAAAACTGCTGTAACCTCTTCTTTAATTACAGGTAGGTGGAAACACCTGGTTTTCTAAATAGCAGAAATAAACATCATAAGACAGGGTTAACAGTACTGATAAAGTAACATAACTGGCTTGTTGCACAGTTCTTTCTCTTTTGTTTCAACATAATTCAGATTGAAAAAATGCTTTACTTAACACCATTTCTGGCATACAATGATCACTCAATTTTTACAATAAAAAAGCATTTTACAGTTTAGAAATACCATAACAACACAATGACATTATGACATTATCAGCTCAAATGTTTTCAGCTGTTCGAACTTTTACTCCCAGAAATTTTACTTATGTGTCCACTGCTTAGAAACTTCTTTGAAAGTGAGAACTTTGAATCTGCCAGTTGAGTGAGTGGGACTGGGACCCAAATGTCCCCTTGGTACTGGAGAGCTCAAAGCTTCATCTCTGAGGTGACTCTTTCACAGCTTTGTGTATTTCCCAATTTGCCTTAGTGCCAATTAATACAATAAATTCTGATTTATCTGTAGCATCAAATTAGGAGTGACACTGTTCAAAAATGACCAGAATGAATTCAGTTGCCTTTCAGGTGCATCCTGGTACACAAAACTTCTCTCTTTTAGGTGAGGCAGAAAACGGTTAAAATACTCATTTGCCTGTCTCTTTATTTTGAGGGAAAAGGATCCCCTTTATTTCAAGGGAAAAAGATCCTCTCCCTTTCTCATCACCTTCTCCTCACTCCACTTGGCCAGAGTGGAATGGAGGGAAGGAGATTTTCAAACCTTTAAAATCTTAAAACTTCTATTCACACCTTTACTTAAACTTTATTTATCCACCTTCGCCATAATCATCATATAAAAATACTTGTTTCTCGTACTCCCTTATCTCTCGCCAGCCGTTTGTGAATTCTGGCAGGCAATAAGGAAGGGGGGGAAGGGCACAAGAATCTGTTACAAAATGACAACTTGTTCTTACACACTCATTCTCACAAAGACACAAAGACACATAAACAAAGAAGAGAGACACAAATAACAGAATGGATCCAAAAGTGCACATAGAATTTGTAGGAGATCTCCTGAAGAAAGTAAACAGTAGCTGGCTCTCCAGAAAGTAACAGAAGCCAGGTGGGACTTACTTGATAATATTAGAGACATCTGCATCACACTGAAGTGCTCGTGCTGGTGCTTTCATTGCTGATGTTAAACATATCATTAGTATATTTCATAGAAAAAGGGCAGAAACTGGGAAATACTGGAGTCCCTCTTCCATCAGCCTGTCACTCCTCTCTCTCCTGGCTGGTTCCCAAATTGTCAAATAGGGGCAACATTCCAAGAATTCTGATAAATGACTGCTAATGATAAACATTCCTCTTTCTTTCATTATATGTAGGGGAACTCTCTCATATGTTTCTCGGCTAGGCTGTTTAATCTCCTTCACTGACACTGTACATCCCTCTTGCTTTTTCTCTGGGTTGAGCCCCGCATATTCCACCCAGGGGGACACAACAAGAAGATTACTGACAAATTTATGGCACTGCTTGATATGTACCTCCATTCCTTGTTTCTTTGCTAGTTTGTAGACTTGCCTGCAATATACATCCACTGAGGATGGTGTCACGATGGGGAAGCTAAAATCACTCCCCATCACGAGTGCGTCTACACACTCCCGGCCTCAACCACCCTGCCTTTAAGCGGCTATCTGTCCCTCAGTACTTCAAGTCCATGTTTGCGGTGCCATTTGTCTGGGCCAGCCAGACTCAGGGGTCCCAAAGTACCTACCGTAACTGCTCTCAGTCGCCCCAACGACTCTTTGGAGGAAAACTCTGGCTATGGACAGAATAGTCAGACACACCTCAGTGGGATGGCTAAGTGTCTTTATTGCTGTATAAAACTCTCTGCTGTGCTCCCCCCAAGCACATCTCCTTGCCCTTTATCCCTTCTCCATCTGCCGCTAGTCACACGTCCTAGCAACAAGGTCCTGATAGGCGGGGAGTGCTCCTCTGTTGATGGTGCATGCTCAATGTCTATGTGCCTGTTGTCCCCCAAAGCACTCGTTCCCGTGAGAAACAGACTGAGTCCTAGGTAAACAACACCAAGGCAGAACACACACGCGGATGCCTCATGGACCTGCTCCAGGTTTCCTTGTCAGCAAGGCCACACTGACAGAGGTAAGACATCTAGTCAAACAAATGGCTTAAAGGGCCCTTACAAGAATCCACTGATTATTGATTCTAAAAGAGATCCTGAAATGAAAAATCCCAGGAAAATTAAAGCTAAATTTCAGAGCTTTCAGGTCAAGGAGAGAATATTGCAAGGAGGAGTAGAATGGAGTAAATTATCTCACACAGAGATAATAAAAAGCTCTTATAGGGGAAGATGGGAGAGTTTGGGGGGGAGTAAGTGAACCTTACTCTCATCATAATTGGCTCAAAGAGAGAATAACATGCACACTCAATTGGGTATAGAAATTTATCTCACCCTACAGGAAAGTAGGAGAAGAGGAAAACAGAAGGGGGGGGGGTGATAGATGGAAAGGCAGACTGGGAGAGATGGTAGTCAGAAGCAAAACACTTTTTTGGGTGAGAGAGATAATAAAATAAACAGGGTAGGGAATAGGATGGAGGGAAATATATTTAGTAATAACCATGAAAAAAAATTGGAGCAAATTTCTCTAATAAAGGCCTTATTTCTCACACGTTTAGAGAATAGTCAAATTTATAAAAAATAGGAGCCATTCTCCAATTGATAAATGATCAAGAGATATGAACAGTTTTCAGAAGAAGTAATCAAAGCTATCTATAGCCATATGAGAAGGTGCTCTAAATCATGATTCTTTTTTTTTTGCTTTTTATAGGGGTAATTGCAGTTAAGTGACTTTCCCAAGGTCACACAGCTAGTAAGTGTTAAGTGTCTGAGGCCAGATTTGAACTCAGGTCCTCCTGACTCCAGGGCTGGGGCTCTATTCACCGTGCCACCTAGCCACCCCCTTTAAATCACTATTGATTGAAGGAATAAAAATGGAAACAATTCTGAGATACTACCTCACACTAATTAGATTGGTTAATAGGACAGAAAAGGAGAACGACAAATGTTGGAGGGGATGTGGGGAAAATGAGATGTTAATGCACTGTTAGTGGAGTTGTGAACTAATTCAAGCATTCTGTAGAACTATGTGGAACTATGCCCCAAAGGCTATAAAACCTTGCATACCCTTTGATTTAGTAATACTACTACTATGTCTGTATCCCAAAAGAGAAAAAAACAAAAGGGAAAAGAAACTATATGTACAAAAATATTTATAGCAGCTCTTTTCTGGGGGCAAAGAATTAGAAATTGAGGAGAAGCCCATCAGTTGAGGAATGGCTGAACAAACTGTGCTATGTGATTATGATAGATTACTATTGTGCTATAAGAAATGATGATCAGAATGCTCTCAGAAAAACCTGAAAGGACTTACATGAGCTGAAGCAAAGTGAAATGTACTGTGTACAAAGTAATAGCAATATTGTAAGATGATCAGCTGTGAATGAGTTAGCTATTGTCAGAATCCAATGATCCAAGACAACTCTGAAGGACTTACGATGAAAAATACCCATACCCAGATAAAGATGGTGTCTGAATACAGACTGAAGCATACTTTTTTTTGAGCGTTTTTTTGGGGGGGGTCTGTGTTTTCTTTCACAACATGATTAATATGGAAATATGTTTTGCATGACTATACGTGTATAACCTATTTCAGATTGCTTGCCTTCTCAATGAAAGGAGTGGGGAAGAAGAAGGGAGAACATGTGGAACTCAAAATTTAAAAATGAATGTTAAAAATTGTTTTTACTATGTTTAATAGAAATGCATATGTAGAGCTGTATTGCCAAGGCAGTATTCACAGCACTGAAGGCAACTATGAATATGCCAGCATAACTCTGAATTGCAAAATTCAGAAGGTCAAATCCCCACACCAGAAAATCAAATCCATCACTACAGAGAGCAACCCCATCCCAAAGCCTTCCTCCTGCTTAGGCCTTCCCACAAACACAAGCCTAGCTCTCTCCTTGCCTGTATTCTCTCCTCCTGCTATTCTAACTGCTCTGATTCCCAGCTTCCTCTGAGCTCTGCTCCACCTTTCCTGCTCCACCCATTCAGGAACTTCCTCCCACCACAGGCTCCCCTCAATTACATTCATCCTATTAAGGGACAGGGAAGATCTTCAAATTCCCATTACCATTACAAAAGCCCATATCAGATTGCGCTGTCTTGGGGAGGGAGGAGAAAAGGGTGAGGAAGAAATTGAAAACCTATGTAAGTGAATGTTGAAAACTAAAAATAAATAAATTAACTTTAAAAAATTAAGCAAAAAAATGTTTTTACATGTGATTTGGGGGGAAAATAAAATACTAAATAAATTTTGAAAAAATAAAAAGTAAAAAAAAGACAATATTGGTATCACAGAAGGAATTTTTGTAGGATCCTTTTCCTCTTTTTTTTTCCAAATAGCTTATGTAATATTGGAATCAATTTTAAATCCATCTTATCTTGGGGATTTTTTTTCTTTGGGAGCTCATTTATGGTTTAATTTTTTTTATTCCTCAGATAGGGTTATTTATTATTATTGGATTATTTATACTTTCATGTTGTCTTCCTAATTAGACTGTGACCTCCTTGAGGGCAGGACCTATTTTCCTCCTTATTTTGAACTCTTAGTTCTTAGTACAATGACTGGCACAGGGTAGAGGCTTGAAATGCTTGTTGATTTAATTTTTATTTTTCTTTTTAAAAATTTTTTAATTCTTTTGTTTTTTAATTTTTTAATTCTTCTTTTGTTAAAGTGTTCATTTTATATTTTTGTAAATATTCACCTATTTCATTTATTAATTTTTATTAGCATACACTTGGGTAAATAGTTTCTAATAATTTCCTTTATTTCTTCTTTATTTGTGAATTCCCCCTTTTCATTTTTGGTACTTGTAATTTGGTTTTCTTTTCTTTAATTAACTTTTGTTTATTTTTAGTTTACATCATTCATTTCCATAAGATTTTGAGTTACAAATTTTCTCCCCATCTTTTCCCTACCCACCATCCCAAAACAGTGATCCCACTGTATACCCCCTCCCCCAATCTATTCTCTCCTATGTCCTCCCCCATCACCCCTCTGACTTTCCAGTAGGGCAAGATGGATCTCCCTACCCCAGTGCCTGTATATTTTAATTCCCAGTTGCATGTGATGGTTTTCTTTTCCTTTCAAAATAAACTTTTGCTAATGGTTTAATCTACTGTTTTTTAAAGAGCTCATATTTTTATTTTTTCCTTTCATTTTTGTTAATCTCTTCTTAGATTTTCAGGATTTCTATTTTGGTGTTTATTTGGGATTATTAGATTAGTTGGGTTTTTTTAGTGTTTTTAAAAAAAGTTACCCAAGTCATTGCTTTGTCCTTTCTTTTGTTAAATAGTTTAGAGATATGTGTTTTGACTAAAGAGTGCTTTGGCCACATCCTCCAAGTTTTGATATGATTATTGCCATTATCATTATCATTTCTATAATAATTTTTTATTTGATGAAACAATTCTTTACCAAGTTATTTATTCTAATTAATTTTAATTTCTTCAGTGGCCCTTAATGATTTTTTATTGTATTGTTGTCTGTAAAATTTTAATATTTCTGCTTTTCTATATTTTTTATGAGGTGTTTATGCCCTAACACCTGTTTGATTTTTGTAAAGATGTTATATGCAGTATGCATATGAATGTATGTGTATGTATGTGTGTGTGTGTGTGTATGTATTTCCTCCTATTTCCTTCAATTACCACCAGTGATTTAGCATGTGTAATTTTTCTAAAATGCCATTTTCTTCAATTTTTTTTCTAAAATGCCAGATTCTTCTATTTTTTTTTAAAATTAGGCTTATCTAGGTCTGAAATAGTGTACATTGAGATATAGTTTTACTATTATAGTTTTATGATTTCTCCCTGTAGCTGATTTAACTTTTAAATGCTTGGATAATACGCCATTCTGTGCATACAAGTTTAATACAGTGGTACCTTGAGATTATGAGTGCAACAACTTGCGAGATTTCCAAGATACAAGTAGTCACTCTGTCGATTTTTTGCTTTGAATTGCAAGCCAAAATTTGAGGTACAAGCTGCCACTAGTTGGCGCAACAAATGCCACAACTCAAAGCCAGCATCCCACGCCTCACTTGTTCAGTCCACGTGTGTACCTTGCCAGTGAAGAAAATTAAGTTAAGTGAAAGTAAAAAAGATATTGTAGCAATTAAGTTCAGGGATAAAGTATAGCATTAAGAGTGTAGCAAGTAAGTGAATGAAAGTGACTGAAAGAGCACAAAACAAAACTCCTCCAACCTCCTCCATCCATCTCTTCCACCCTTCATCTCCACCAGTATCTTCTGTTAGCTCAAGTCATCTGATATCAAGGTAAATACACACTTTATAAAACCAGTTTATTACTTTACGTTCTCTTTTATTATGTTTTTATACAATGTTTGTTATTTATAAATATGTTTTCTTATTTAAAAACATGTAACAAAAAATATGGGGGGGCATTTTGGGGGCTGGAATGGATTAATGGCATTTCAATTAATTTCTATGGGGAAAATTAATTTGATATATGAGCAAACTGAGTTACAAACTTCTGTGGACCTCCCTTTGCTCATCTTCTCATGCTTCTTGTATTTGAGTGTCAAACTTTCTTTCCAGTTCTGGTTTTTTCAGCAAGAATGTTTGAAAGTTCTCCGCCTCACTGAATGACTGTATTTTCCCCTGGAACATTATATACCCAATTTTGCTGGATAGGTGATTCTTGGTTTTAATCCTAGCTCCTTGATCTCCGGAATATCATATTCCAGGCCCTTCAATCCCTTAACGTAGAAGCTGCTAGATCTTAGGTTATCCTAATTGTGTTTCCACAGTATTCAAATTGTTTCTTCTTGGCAGCTTGTAATATTTTCTCCTTGATCTGGGGACTCCGGAACCTGGCTATAATATTCCTAGGAGTTTTCTTTTGGGGATCTTTTTCAAGAGGTGATCGGTAGATTCTTCCAAGTTCTATTTTGCGCTCTGGTTCTAAAATATCTGGGCAATTTCCTTGAGAAATTGTTGAAGGATGTTTTTCTAAGTTCTTTTTTGATCATGGCTTTCAGGTAGTCCGATAATTTTTAAATTGTTTCTCCAGGATCTGTTTTCCAGGTCAGTGTTTTTTTCAAAGAGATATTTCACATTGTCTTCTATTTTTTCATTTGTTTGGATCTGTTTAATAGTATCTTGATTTCTCATAAAGTCATTTGCTTCCATTTGCTCCACTCTAATTCTGAAGGAATTATTCTCTTCAGAAAGCTTTTGAGATTCTTTTTCCATCTGGCAAATTCGACTTTTTAAGGCATTCTTCTCCTCATTGGCTTTTTTGGGCCTCTTTTGCCATTTGAATCAATCTATTTTTTAAGGTGTTATTTTCTTCAGTCAGGTTGTTGTCTCTCTTTTCATGGTTTTCTTGCATCATTCTTATTTCTCTTCCCAATTTTTCCTCCACTTCTCTCATTTGGTTTTCAAAATCCTTCTTAAGCTGATCTATGGCTTTTAGGCAGGGTTTATGTTTCTTGGAAGCTTTTAGTTCATACTGTGTTGTCTTCCTCCTGTTCCATGTTTTGATCCTTCTTGTCCCCAAAGAAGGAATCTAGAGTTTGGTTGCCATTCTTACTTTGCTTCCTTTGCCTGTTCATGATGGCCAGTCAATGATTTTTTAGTTTTGTGGAACTCTGCTTCCAGAGGGGAAAGCTCTGTCCCAAATTGCTGGGGTTTTCCCAGCTGCCGGAGCTATTAGGTTTTTTTGCAGCCCCCACAAGCTTTGGCTCACTAAAAATGTACCCCAGGACCACCACCCAAGACCACAATTCAGACCCAGGCCGCTCAACGCAAGAGCACTTGGCCTCTGAAAGACTGCTTGGCCCCCCTGCAGTCTGCAGGCTGGGAGCTCTGAAGCAGCTATGTGGAAGTGGCTGCAGGGCCTCTGCTTCTGCTGCTTCCTTGTCCTGGAGGCAGTTTGGCTAGACCTGCTTTTCTCCCCAAAGTTTAACTGAGTTCCACTAACCTTTCACTTAGTCCTTGTTTCTTATGGCTTGATAATTCTGGAAACTGCCATGGCTGCTGCTGATCCACTCTCCTGAAGCTCCAGCTGTGGCTTGGCTCGGCTCGTCCAGCCACCCCCAGGGCCAAGCTGTGGTTTCAGACTGGGCTGGTTTCAGTTCCCAGCGCTGAGATGGTCCCTTGTAGCTGAGCTGCCTTCAGTGGGAAGTGTATTTGTGTGAGTTTTAGAGCTCTAAAATTTGTTTAGAGTCATATTTTATGGGTATTTTAGGTGGCTATGTGGGAGCTGCAGTACCTTGCTGCTTCTACGCCACCATCTTGGCTCCACCCCCTGTTTTATACTTTTCTAATCTTTTTTATATCAGTTAAGTTGTGACAGAGGCACATTAACATTTACAATGATCATGGTACTATTTATATCTTTTCACAATTCACTTAACTTTTCTTTTATGAATTTAGATACTAAGGTTGTTTATTGCATAAAGTTTAGCACTGGCATTGTTTCATGTGTGTTGTTCCTTTAAGTATAATAGTTTCCTCGTTCATCTCTCTTCATAACATAAATTTTCATTTTGCCTTTTCTGATAGCGTGATTGAAGCTCCTGTTTTTTGGAATCACATGATGCATAATAAATTTGGTTTCAGCCTATCATTTTCATTGTTTGCACATTTTAATGTTTTTTCTTTATATTAGAAAATAGATAGATTTTCCTGTTCTGAGACTCCTTCTCTCTCTCCTATGGTTACGGCCAAGTCTGGTACTTTGTACTTCTTGTTCTTGCTGTTCACTTGTGTCCAATTCTTTGAACCTCATTTGGGGTTTTCTTGGCAACAACACTGGAATGGCTTGTCATTTCCTTCTGTAGCTCATTTTAGATAAGGAAACTGAGGCAAAGAGGATTAAGTGATCTGCTCAGGATCACACAGCTAACGTCTGAAGCTAGATCTGAACTCACAAAGATGAGTCTTCCTTACTCCATGTAAAGTCAAGCATGAACAGCTTTCCAGAGGACTGCTGCTATGAACAGCTTTAAGGTTCTGATTACACAGTATAGTGAACTCTCTATTCAGTAATATACTAAGACAAAACATTGACAGAAACCAAAGTACAGCATTCACAATGTTCCAACATAACAACTTATCACTAAAGAGGCCATATAGTTTTCACCAAAGTGGCCACATAGTTTTAAACAAAAGATATCATTCAGTAAGTCCTTAACTCAATCATCCTTAAGGAGTAGTCCTCCTTAAGGGACACAAAGTACAAAGGTCAAAGTTCTCCACTCCTAGGTCACAGTAAATCATGACCTTCTCAGTCAGTATCAGGTATCCAAGAAGAGGTATTTTCATTTTGATTTGAGGCTGGCTCTCAGATTCCATGGTTCCTCTTCAACAGTCCCAGCTCCTGCCCGAATCTATCCAACTGTCACCTGGATTCAAAGGCAGGCAGCTCTCAGCTCCTTGTCCAACTCCTTGTCCAGTTCCCATTCCACACTGAAGTTCACAGTGTCCAGTCCACCTCAAGTCCTTCACAGTTCCTGTTTCTGGGAAGACAAAGCTTAACAGAGCCACAATAATATTCCTACACATTGCCAGCACCATCATCAATTCACTATCTGCCTGTGAAATCAACACAGACCCACAAACAAGGTCTAAGAGGTCAATACAAATCATTAACACAGAAATCAACATAGATCCACAAAGTATGAGAGGTCAACACAAATCATCAGTAAAGTCCTAGGACCTCCAAAACCCTCCTCCAGGACTTCTATAAAAAAACAACCAGAAAATTCTCTTTCAGAGCTTCCAGTAAGGTCCCAGGCCTTCTGTACCAAGTATCACAAACAAAAATCAACACAGAACTGAGAAACAGAGTGCTGGAATACCACAAATTTTCTTCTGAACTCTGCCACCACAAAAGTTCTGTTCTCAATTCTTCTCAGTTTTGCTCTCTTCTCAGTTCTGCCACCATAAGAGTTCCTTCTCAGTTCTTTTCCTCTCAGTTCTGACACCACAAGAGTTCTCTTCTCAGTCCTGCTCTCTCTAGCCTCGGCCATTAACTCCTCCCAACACGGGTTCACAAGTTTTGGGCGTTCACAGGTTCTGGGGTTTGCAAGTTTTGTTTCTTAACAAAGACTTGATATAATCATGGGCAAGGCTTAAAAGAAACTTGAGCTGAAACAAGGTGTTAAATAATTAAATAGCTGAAACAAGGTGTTAACTACTTCTTTGCTTCCCATTACACTCCAGGCCTGGCACTGTGCCACCCAGCCACCTAGCTGCTACCTTGCATTTAGGATGTATTTAATGTTTGAGTTCATTAGAGGGGCAAAAGAGTGTTGCAAAGTCTAAGTGGGGAGGCTATTATTACTGACTAGGAGAATATGGAAAGTCTTTTTTTTTTTTTTGCTTTTTGGAAGGGCAGTTGGGGTTAAGTGACTTCCCCAAGGCCACACAGCTAGTAAGTGTTAAGTGTCTGAGGTCAGATTTGAACTCAGGTCCTCCTGACTCCAGGGCTGGTGCTCTATTCACTGCACCACCTAGCAGCCCCATGCACCACCTAGCCGCCCCTATGGAAAGTCTTGATGAAGGAGATGTCATTAAGAGGCAATGTGGTGAAGTATAAAGAATATTGGATTTGGCATTAGGGTCCTCAGCTTGAATTCCTGGGCCTCTGATATTTACTACCTGTATAACCATGGAAAAGTCATTTACCCTTCCTAAGCCTCAGTTTCCTCATCTGTAAAAAATGAGGGGTTTAGACTAGACAGCCCTATATCTCCTTCTAGCATGAAGACCCATGAATCTATCAGCCTGTGATTTGGATTTAAAGAAGATTAGAAATTTAATAGATGAAGAGATGTAAATCTTAAAGAACTATAAAGATGTAAGCTATCATTATCCTCATCCTCTTTGTCATTATTATCATCCTGGGCATAAAGTAAAGCTTGAATAAGGGCATGTAAGTATATGCTCAGTAGGCAGAAAAAAGTTCAATTTGATTGTAACATAGAACATGGGAAGGCAATTAATATAAGATAAGGTTGGAAAAGTAAGACAACTCTAGGTTGTGGGAGAGCCTTCAGGTACAGGTAAAAAATATTAGAGCTTTATTCCAAAGACAGTAGGGAGCCAATGAAGATTTTTGAACAAAAGAGTAGCTTAAATATAAGGGGCCTAAGCATTAGAAAAAAATATTCTAACAGTATTATAAATAGGTGCTGTATAATATAGGACTGCTAATATATATTTTGATAAATTAGATTAAGTATACATTTTAATATTTAAAATTGTGGATAATATAGATGACCCATTTTCTTTGTAAAACATCAATCCTAACCCTAACCCCTAACTAGTTCTAACCCTAATCCTAATCTTGTGAGTCCAAGAGTGAGAAGGGTTGCTCCAAGAGTTTTCAGTTACCTGGTGTCCCTATGGCAAAGGCAGTTTTTTTTTGTCAAATAAAAGTGGTGAAAGGAATGCTGATTGATAAGTTTCAGGACACAGGGGACTTTGTGGTTTATGGAGATTTCAAAGAGCACACTGGAATGAGCTAGGGGATAGTTCAGTAGGGATGGGAAAGGCTAAGATATAATGATAGATAGGAGTAAGGGTTTGGGAGAAGATAAGAGTGGACCTGCAAAGACTGCTCATGGCATGTTCCCTTAGCAGAATTAAATCAACAGGAGAGTTAAAAGTTAATCTTTTTGAATGTTTGAGATATAATTTGGAACTTTAGTATTCTGGCATGTCTGACTCCAAAAGGTATCTTCCAGATACTAGAGCTCCTTCAAAGAAGGAGGCCCTCCAATTTTCTATACTCAAGGTTTCCAAGTTATTTTGTGGAGGAAAGGCTTCCTAAGGGCTAATGAATGGTGTCTGGCTTTTTCTAGTTTTCTCCTATTATACCTTCTGTCTATTCACTATATCTAAAACATCTAACTAAAGTATAATTTTAAATTCAATAATCTTTACAATTTTAACAGAGTTCATACAGTGTCTGCTATAATGCAATAAATAAGCAAGTGTTTAACAACATAGGACTGCTAATATATTTTGATTGAATGAGATTAAGTCTGCATTTTAATATTTTAAATTATGTTTAATATAAGTGATTTACGTTCTTTGCAAAGCAGCAAAACCTACAGACAAAAATTAACATATTGAGTTTGATTCAAGGACTGAATTTTACATGTTGTATACACCATCAGAATGTAAGTTTTTTTATGGAATGACATCTTTTTTGTCTTTATATATTAAGTACATAGAAGGTGGCAGTCATCTGACA
This sequence comes from Pseudochirops cupreus, assembly GCA_028627135.1. Classification (NCBI taxonomy): domain Eukaryota; kingdom Metazoa; phylum Chordata; class Mammalia; order Diprotodontia; family Pseudocheiridae; genus Pseudochirops; species Pseudochirops cupreus. Next base: position 1,763 of record JAQQSU010004098.1, on the reverse strand, counting down.
CATCAGATGGAGTATTGGACAGAATGATCTGGTTCACTGGACCTCTGAAACATGGTCAAACTACTTAAGCTGTCTGAGCCTCAGTTTCCTTATTCATAAAAATGGAATAATAACCTACTTTGGAGAGTTGTTGTTAGGTTCAAATGAGAAAAATGTAGGGGGGTGGAGCCAAGATGGCGGCATAGCAACAGCAACATATCGCAGCTCTCACATAGCCACCCCAAAATACCCATAAAACAGGACTCTAAACCAATCCTAGAACTCCAAAACGCACACAAAGATACTTCCCACTAAAGTCAGCTCGGCTATGAGGAACCATATCAGCACTGCGAACCGAAACCAGTCTGCCCTGAAGCCGTGGCTGTGCCCTGGGGGCGACGGGACGGGAGGAGTGCAGGAGCCTCTCAGGTGAGTATCTACTTATTTACTCTTGACTTTCTCTCTGTTCTTTTGGTCTATTATCCCTGTGTGGTCTTTACTTCCTCCATATACAGTGCTGTCCATCATTAGTCATTTCAATAAGACATTTTTTCCTTCAGTCTTGAGACCAGGTTTTCTTGTACCCTCCATATTTCTTCCCCATTACTTGTTGGTTCTATGTCCCTGTCATGATCACCATCTCTGCTTTGATTTTCTAATTACATAACACTGGTGGAGGAAGTAATTCATTTTTTCCTTCATTTATTCATTAAAAATTTATTAAGCATTTTTGCAAAGCACTGTCCTAGAGGCTAAGAGAGGCACACAATTTAGATAGGCACAGTCTGTTCTTTTGAAGTTTATAGCATAACAGTGGATAAGGTATAAGTGTAGTGAAATTGTTACTAATGGGGAGTGGGGATGCTGAGAGGACAAACATGGAAGTCTTCATTAAGGAGGTAGTATTTTAGTCATGAAACTGTACTGAATGGATCCACTACCAATACATACTATTATAAACCAGGGTCCCACAGATCCATAACAATACTTTTTATTACTTTCTGGCCAACTAATTATCACCCCATATAAAGGCTTTTTAAAACCTTTTTTTCCTTTAAGTTATCAATTCCATTCCAAGCCCTTTGGACTGAAAATCTGCCACACTCTGTTTCCCAATGGAATCTGCCACTCTAAAATCCATTCAGATCCACTTTCTAGAGGTTACTGAAGGAATTCACAGAGTTCAGTTGAGTTCCTGCTTTTACTCTGCCATCTTGGCTCTGCATCTGCTCCCACCCAGCCCTCTGTCTTAGCAAAGAAATAGGAGATAAGATCAGGAGAAGACAGAGGCTGTCTATGGTGAGCTTCCTCATCTACACCTCAAAATCCCATCTCCTCTTCTACACACCTCAAATCTACTGTTCTTTCATCTCTTCCTTCATTGAAGTCTCAGAAGATTAAGTAGTCCTCCTTTGATTCTGCCACTGATCTTGATTCTATTCCCTCCTATATGTTTTAGAATTTGTTAAATAGGTTATTCTCTTTTGCTGTCAATCTTTCTACTTTTCTGTTTTTTAGGCTTTTCTCTTGCCAACAAGCATACTTGGCTCTCTCCAATTCTAAAAATATCTTCCCTTGACTTTGCTACTTCTTCCAATTTCATCTCTCCAGAACCATAATCTTTGCTTCCTTTCACCACCAACTTTTTTTTAAATTTTATTATACTTTGCATCATTCATTTCCACAAGATTTTGAGTTACATATTTTCTCCCCGTCTTTCCCCCTCCCACCACCCCAAAACAGCCATCCCGGTGTGTCCCCCCTCCCCCAGTCTATTCTCTCCT
>JAQQSU010004097.1:0-14174 GCA_028627135.1 Pseudochirops cupreus | reverse complement strand
ATGTGAGGTTTTGGTTTGGGGCTCACTTTGAGAAGAGTTGTGTGATTTGGCCAGACGAGACTCTGGGCAGCCGTTGAGCCCCCCGGCTTTGAAAAACCCAGATGTTGGTGCTTCCCTCTCTGGTAACTGAATAGGTAACTGATGTAATGGTCAGATGCTGGAAGCTGTCTGCTGATCTGTTTTTCTGTTTGTTTGTAACTTCTGTTTGTATTCTCTGAAGTTCAGGGTGCTGACTTTTCCCCCTGAACTAGGTAAATGATATTTGATTGATTAAAGTAAGATTGTTAACCCATTTTGAGTTGCTTTCCTTTAGAAAAGCAGATCTAAGAACCTGTGCTAGCAGCCACCCTGGGTATGCTAGGGTGCTTGCTGATACAGGTGTGCTGTGCTGTGTTGTGGTATAGTATGGGATGGGATGGTTTTGTTGTTGTTGAATTGTTGAGTCGTGCTTAACTCTCTATGACCCCATTTAAAGTTTTCTTGCCAAAGGTACTAAAGTGGTTCGCCATTTCCTTCTCTAGCACATTTTACAGATGAGGAAACTGAGGCAAACAGGGTTGAGTGACTCGTCCAGGGTCACACAGCTAGTAAGTGTCTGAGGCTGGATTTGAACTGTGATCTTCTTGACTCCAGGCCTGGCGCTATCCACTGTGCTCACCTAGCTTCCTCAGTATATTGTATAGTATATTATAATATAGCCTACCATTGTCTAGTCATAGTATAGTATGGTATTACTGTGAAGTAGGTCAGTTTAAAGACATTTTTGAAGCTGTCCAGGCCCCTTTCATATTGTACCTCTCTGCCCCCACCCACCCACCTCCCCATCTCACTTCTCCTGTTCCAGGGGACGGGCAGTAGGAGGGCCTTGTCCCTGCTCTGTGACCACAGGGAAATCCCTTTACTGTTCTGTCTGTTTCCTTATCTGTCAAACACTGGTACTGCCTCCTTCACAGGTCTGGTGTAGTACAAACACCCTCAGACCTTAAAGCCTTATGTAAATTGAATGATTACTAGTGTTGTTATTGCTAAGAAATTATCGGTCCAGGGTGTTTGTGTATCAGTCAGCAAGCTTTAATACCTGCCTGCAGTGGGTTAGGCACCCTGTGCGGTGCTCAGGATACAAAAACAAAGATGAAATAATCCCTGCCTTCAAGAGGCTTGCATTCTAATGAGGAAGACACTATGTATAGAAATAGCTCTCTTCAAAATACATGCAAAGTAGGTAGAAAGCAACCTTGTCTGGAAAGGCGTGTAGGATCATTTTAGGCCCAGGGGATGGCCAGTGCCAAGACAAGCAGACAGGCCTTACAATTTTTGGGTTGGTTTTTTCTTTTTTTTGCTTTTTGGAGGGGGGAAGTCAGGGCAATTGGGGTTAAGTGACTTGCCCAAGGTCACACAGCTAGTAAGTGTTAAGTGTCTAAGGCTGGATTTGAGCTCAGGTCCTCCTGACTTCAGGGCCGGTGCTTTGTTCACTGCACCACCTAGCCTCCCCCTAGGCCTTACATTTTAAGAGATATAGAAGACTGAAAGCCTTTATTGTCAAAGTAATGGCATTGTAATGGTGTAATGATGGGCAGCAGGGTGGGCATTCAGAAGCACAGGGCCTTGTCCTTCCCATCACCACCAGATCAGCAGCCATCTGCACCACACCCAAAGGTGAGAATAATGAGTTGGCACTGATTGGAAGAATGGATATGCTGTGGCCTCCGTGCCTTCACTGGGCTCAAAATCAAACTTAAAATGATCTGACTCAAAGCTCATCAGTCAGTGGAGCTGAAGTTTTCAAAGCAGACCCATCTGTGGCTGAGGACCCCCAGCCAGAGGTTCTCTCTCACATGGCCAGACATCAGTGCTTGTCTTCTCTAAGTTATGAACAGTGTTAGGTTTTGGGCATGGCAAAAGTCAGAGGGAAAATCACCACGATAACTCAAGAAGCAGAGAATCTATCTTGGAAATGAGGTCAGACGGGAATGTTGGCCGCAATGATGCTACTCACCAACGTTTGGTTTGTACATGGAAAAAGCCTCACATACTTTGGGAGCAAATTGGGAGCCATTCAGAGCCCAGAAGAGTCTGCTTTTCATCTGCTCCTTTCACTCGCTCCCCAAGGCTCTGAATGGGATGCTTTTTCATGGCTTTGGAAGTCTATGTGGAGAGGACACAGGGCCTGCCTCACCAAGGGGAAAGGTGGGGTGAATACTCCCAGCTCCAAAGTCAGCTGGCTCTCTTTCCACAAAGTTAGGAGGCTCCTCTGACATGGGCAAGCCTGGTCCCCTCTTTCTGCAGGGGAAAAAACAGAGGACCCAAAGAATCAGATTGATTGGCCCAAGGTCACACAGCTCTTTAGTGGCAAAATCAGGCAGCAAGCCCAGCCTCCTCAGAGAAACTATCTAACTCCTGCTTTCTTCAGTATATCTGCTTTATCCAGGCAAAGTTTAAAATGTTCAGTTGAATGAGGGTCAGTTCTATTCTACTAAACAAATATTTTTATTAAACATTTACCTTGTGGCAGGCACCATGCCAGGTGCAGAGGTTACAAAGACAAAAATGAAGTGGTGTCTGCCCTTATTAAACTTACGTCCTACTGGGGGAAACAATATGTGTGTGGATAAGTGATCTAAAATATATGTGTTATGTGTATGTATATACACACATCAAGAGATAAATGATTATATTACAATATAATCTAAAACATACAGTCAGCCAATCAGTAAGCAATAATCCCGGGCTTGCTAGGTACCTGGCCCTGTGCTAAAAAGCAAAAAACATCCTGCCCTCAAAGAGCTTACAAGCTAAGGAGTCAGGGAGGGGAAGAGATGTCAGAGCCACAATCATAGATTAATATGCATGTCAGTGAGGACACAGATGTACATAGATTAATGCAGATATAATAGATAAAAGCAATTGAACTGATCGTGGGGAGGGAAAAGTGCCGACAACTTGGGGGATGGGGGATGACCACCAGTCATAGCTGGCCCTTGAGCTGAGCCTTAAAGAGAGTTAGGAATTCTAGGCATTAGAAATGAAAAAAGAGCACATTCCAGGCATGGGATAGCCTGAGCAAAAGTACAGGGCTGGGAGATGCGTTAACACGTGAAGAAGCTTCTTCACAAAGGCTTTAAGAGTTAGAACGAAACGTCAAGATATCCAGGTTCTCCCTTCTCCCATTCCCATTTTACAGGTAAGACACTGAGGCCCATAAGGATGAAATGTTAGTGTCGGAGGCTATCGGGCCTCTCAGATTTGGTCTTGGAGCTATGTTGTTTATATGATTATTATCACTGGGATGGGAATTACAGAAAGTGCTTGGGGTGGGGCTGCCAAAAGCCATAAAATCAGGATGGCCACCCAGAGTCGGCTGCTCCTCAGGCCACAAGCCACTTGTTTATTCTGTAAAGGCCCCAGAAAGTAAAAGACACTGTGGTCCAGGAAAATGTCCAAATGTGTTTGTGTGATGTGATACGGCCGAAGGGAGAAGGAGCCATCGGCACCCAGTTTTAGGCAGCAACTGACCTTTCCTAAATATTCCTGCATGGCTCAGATAGCTCACCACAAGGGGGGCTGCTTATAAATCACTTCAGAAAGAAATGTCATGGGACTTTGTGCCCACGGTTTGAGGGAGTGCCATTCCCACAGAGGATGACATTGTTGGAAAACCAAGAATGTCTGTAATGCAACACAACAGGCTTCTTCCTTTGAAACCCGTTGGTTCCCAGGATTTGGAAGTTTCACTGGTGAGTGGAAGGAGATGGTACTAGGAGTCCTCTTTCCCAGACTCCGGGCTCGCAGTACACACATCCCAAATCTCAAGAACGGCCTTAAAAAGATGTTAATATCTACTTTTTTCTCTGGCGAGAGTTCTAATCCACTGAACCCCCTTGAGAGCAGCCCCCAGTCCCTGAAACTCATCCTTTGAGAAGTGCCAAGGGGCAGCTCCAAACAAGGCAGTTCATCTTGGGGCCACCTCAGTCTACCCCAAAAAGTGTTATCTTTTGTCCTCTTACCAAGGTGCCAAGGAGAAATAGAGAGCAGTGGACCAAGAAGATGGAGGTTTTATTTCCTCCTCTGGCACACAGACTGGGTGACCCTGGGCAGATCACTTTATATTTCAATGACTGAGGCAGCCATCTGAGACTGTAACATGCAGTGAAGATGTCGGCCTGCATTAGCGGAGGAAGCTTCCTCACCTGTTGTTCCCTATGATGTTAATTAAAATTAATATTTCTATCCCTAACAAAGTACCAGTGGCCATGTCCATACTCTGCATAGTCAGTTGGTCAGTCAGTTAGCATGTGCTAAGTTCCTACCATATTCCAGGCATTGCTCTGAGTTTCTGGGGATACAAAGATATTAAAAAATTAGTCCCTGCTCTCAGTGATCTTGAGGTCTAATAGGAAAGACCAAACACATACAACTGGATAAACAAGATTGACGGGAATAGTCTCAGAGGGAAAGCACTAAGATTAGCAAGAGTGGGAAAGGCTCCTTGTAAGAAGGCAGGACTTTAGGTGAGACTTGAAGGCCCAGAGAAAGGGTCATTGAGTTGATTGAAGAATTCTATTCATCAATGATGCCCCACAGATCAATCAATGTAAAGAAACCTGAAGTCTATGGCAGGGATTCTCAGAAAACAGCTTCTATCCACAGCCTCTGGCTCTTCTGGGATTAGAGAAGTATGGGGAGATGCCCATGAACTGATGCAGAAGGAAATAAGACAAGGCAGCAAAACCATATTCATGGTGTCTACAATAAAGTAAGTGAAAAGACCCTACAATCACAGGTCTAGAGCTGGTAGATGATGGGTTGAACTGAAAGTTTCCAAGCAGAGAAGTGACGTGATTAGGGAAGTGTTTTAGGAAGATAACACAAGCAGTAGGATGAAAGATAGGCTGGGGAGGGGAGAGACTAGAAGCCAGGGAGAAAGCTATTATAATAGTCAATGTGAAAGGTAGTGAGGGCCTGAGTGGCAGTGAGAAGAGGGAGTGTCTTTAGGAAATGGGGCTGAATTTGGCCCTCTACAAAGCACCACGAAATGTTAATTCAACAAATACAGTGTCCTGAAAGTATTAATGTAGTTTAAACCTTTTACAGCTGAAGTCTTTGGGGATTTGGGGGATACCTTGAATTTTTCTTAAAGTTTATTCCAGGCAAAGTAAAGAATATTAAGATAAATGTGTCCTAGTCCCTGACCTCATGGAACTTATGTGGACAGGGAGTGACTGCGGAGGAGGCAACATTTGAACCCAGATCCTCCAAGACCAAAGCTTGTGTTTTCTGTTGTAATGGTGGCCTCAGCATAGAGTGCTAAGGACAGAAGGGATTGCTTTGGGCTGCAGTGATCCAGGAGGGCTTCAGGGAGGCAGGGGCATTTGGGCAGTGGCCACTGACACCCCTTGCTCAATGCTAGATTTGTACATGAACCCAAGAGATGGTCCAGTTCAGATACCGTTTGGTGGAACACCATCTCAGGCATATCCGAAGCCAAGAAAACTGTCATCAGTTTTCTCATAAAAGGATTTACAAGCCCCAGCAACTGAGCATGGAGTGTAAAGGGTTTTGAGGCTGTATTTGAGCGAAATGACTTCAGCATGTGAGAGGAACAGGACCAAGTGGGTAATTTGGCAGAGGGGAGAAGTTAAAACCAGCATCCAGTGGGAGCAAGCCTGGCCCTCCAGCCCCTGGCAGAGAGTGGTTCTCCTTTCTTCTGAATGCCTGAGAATTTACTCAGGGGGCTGCACCAAGCACTGTCTAAGGCAGGGTGGGCTCTGGATAAATTGCTGCCCTGTGCGGGGTCTGCTTCTAGGAAGGGGGCAGATGTGGGAGAGAGGAAAATGACTGAGTAGGGAGCAGAGGGAGACAGCATAAAGACAGCGCTGAACCGCATGACCCCTCATGGAAGACCAGTGATAACGATAGCCAGCGTTTACATAATGCTTTAAGATTTACAGAGTGCTTTACAAATATCCCATTTTATCCTCACAACAGTCTTGTGACTATTATATCCATTTTATAGTTGAAGAAACTGAGGTGGGTGGCAGTTAAGTGACTTGCTCAAGGTCACACAATCTGCTAAATATCTAAGAAAGGTAGTATTCTTTTTCCTTAGGAGAACATGTTTCCATTCTTTCCTCAATCAGCTCCTGTGGTCCCATACCTTGTGGTCTCATACCTTCTCTCAGCGGTCCCATACCTTGTCTCAGTGATCCCATACCTTGTCTCAGTGGTCCTGTACCTTGTGGTCCCATACCTCATCTCAGTGGTCCTGTACCTTGTGGTCCCATACCTCATCTCAGTGGTCCTGTACCTTGTGGTCTCATACCTGTGTCAGTGGTCCCATACTTTGTGGTCCTGTACCTTGTCTCAGTGGTCCTGTACCTTGTGGTCCCATACCTGTGTCAGTGGTCCCATACCTTGTGGTCCTGTACGTTGTCTCAGTGGTCCTGTACCTTGTGGTCCCATACCTGTGTCAGTGGTCCCATTCCTTGTGGTCCTGTACTTTGTTGTCTCAGTGGTCCTATACCTTGTGGTCTCATACCTTCTCTCAGTGGTCCCATACCTTGTCTCAGTGGTCCCATACCTTGTCTCAATGATCCCGTACCTTGTCTCAGTGGTCCTGTACCTTGTGGTCCCATATCTGTGTCAGTGGTCCCATTCCTTGTGGTCCCGTACCTTGTGTCAGTGGTCCTATACCTTGTGGTCCCACAGCTCATGGTCCTGTACCTTGTGGTCCCATACCTGTGTCAGTGGTCCTGTACCTTGTGGTCCTGTACCTTGTCTCAGTGGTCCTGTACCTTGTGGTCCCATACCTGTGTCAGTGGTCCCATTCCTTGTGGTGCTGTACCTTGTTGTCTCAGTGGTCCTATACCTTGTGATCTCATACCTTCTCTCAGTGGTCCCATACCTTGTCTCAGTGATCCTGTACCTTGTCCCAGTGGTCCCCTACCTTGTGGTCCCCTCCCTTGTGGTCCCGTACCTTATCTTAAAAGGATCTAAAAGCACCCTGTAAGGGTCATTTCTACCCCACCCAGTACATGCAAGGGAACTCCTCTTTATATAAATTTAATTATGTTGGTACAACCTAATTTTCAAATAGTTCAGCCACCAAAAGAAAAAGAAAAAACACCTTAAAAAAACCCCTTCATATTTGGCTTTCTGCTTTATTTTCACAAGAGGTGGGGCCAGGGAGGGAATGATACTGAAACATGAATGGCATGGAAAAAATCTGAGAGCGGTGCTTGCCACCAGCAGGTGCAGTGGATTCTGGGGTGGTTTCAAGTGGATTGTTTTGTGTCAAGGGAAGACGTACTGGCATGAGCTATTGGTGCACCCTGGGCTTCTGCTTGGTCAGGACATTTTGATAATGGAGGCTGATGGGGGATGTACTTGGATAGGTCCTCAGGCTGCAGCTGGTAGATGTGCCCTTCTATGCTCTCTCGTCCTTCAGGATTCTTGTTCACCCCTGTCCCTCCATCAGTCCTTCCTTCTAGCCTTCAAGACTGTGGCTAGTCTTACCCAGCCCCAGTAGGCAGAAGAGGGGGCCAGTTAGTGGTAGGGGCAGAGAGTCAGTATTTTACTCCATTTCAGGAAGAGCTCCCTAATAATTAGAGCTGCTAAAAGTGGAATGAGCCTCTTTGCAGGGGAGCAGCAGACTTTTTTTCATGCAATCAACAAACATTGATTTAGCATCTGCTATGTGCCAGACACGGTCCTAGGCACTGAGGACACAAAGCCAAAATGAAACAATCTTTGCCTTTAAGGAAATTATATTTTGTCAAGGGAGACAATATGTTCACATAAAATTAGATATAAATTGGGAGAGAGGGAGGAGCACATCGCAGCTGGCAGGAGGAAGATCAGGAAAGGCCTTAGGTAAAGGAAATGTGTGATTTGAGCTGGGAAGGATACAAGACTCTGACAGTCGGAGGTGAGGTGGGAGTGCGTTCCAGGCCTGGAGACATACCCGTGCCAAGGCACTGAGACACATAGTGGACTGCCATGTGTGAGGAACCACGAGGAGATCAGTTTGACTGGACAGCAGTGTTTGTTGTTGTTCAGTTGGGTTCGATCCTTCGTGACCCCATCTGGGGTGTTCTTGGTAAAGATACTGCAATGATTTTCCCTTTCCTTCTCCAGCTCATTTGACAGATGAGGAAACTGAGGACAACAGGGTAAAATGACTTGCTCAGCATCACACAGCAAGAAAGTGTCTGAAACTGGATTTGAAAGGTCAGGACAACACTGAAGGAAGGGGAACAACGTAGAAGAAGACTGAAAAGGTAGGTTTTAGAGAGCCTTGAATGCCAAATAGAGGAGTTCACATTTAATTCTAGAGGCAGGAGGGAACCAGTGCAGTTGGTTGAGTGAGAGAATCATGGGGTCAGACCTTCTGTTTTGCCAGAGTGGTTGTCAAGGGAGTTCTGGTCAGGCATGAGTTGGACCCAATGACCTCCATGCTTCCTTCCATTTCTGATTCTAAAATTCCCATCCTGATGACATAGGTGTCCTCCCTCTGGCTCATTTACTGTCTTGAGGGCACCCATCCTACGTTCCAACCATCATCTCTGATTCTTATCTTCTTCCTTGGTCACCCTTTTCACAGGGACTCAGAATTGGCAGGAATCCAAGAAACCACTTAATCTAAGCTCCCCTGACCAAAGAATTCCCTCTCTTGATGAAATCCCCAACAAATAGCCATCCATTGGTTTGAGCCAGGTAACTAGGCACACCCATGCCCAAGGACTCATGTGATGCTTAGGTAGCTATGTGCCTAAACCCCCAGAAAAGCTCATTCTCAGCTTTCTAAATGTTATAGACAGCTAAGGTATTGAGGGGTAGCATCACATAGAAAGTTAATAGAAAGCTGGCTTGTGGCTTCTGACTCCAAAGCCACCTCTCTGTTGACTACGTGGTACTGGCTATGTGATCCTGGGCAATCACTTGACTTCTAAAACTATAGGTTATAGACAAGTTGCCATTTTGAGTCAGCATAGAATTTACACATCAGGAATCCCCAACATGGATAAAGTCACAGTGCTGAATGAAAAAAATCCCCAACATGTTTCCAATATAACTTTGTCATGTCTGATTTAAAGACACTTTCATTTGGAAGGATAACCGATGATGGAGGATATGTTGGTGGTGGGGGACAGAACAGGAAGACAGTAATTCACTTAGATGACCTTTTTACAGACATTCAGTTTTAGGAAATGACTAAGGTGGTGGAAGCCGACAGGGTTCAGAGGAAGCATCTCACCATGGAACTGTTAAGCCAGTCAGGGTGGTATTCACATCTGAGCTACTATGTAAAATATCTTTAACTGCCAATGCTGGGGTAATTTAGAAGATCTCCTCCATCGCGTGTCATCTGAGAAACAACATGCAGCTGTGTCAGGATACGTGAAATACCCAAATTTGGCTCAGAATCCTAGCAAGAAGAAAGAAAAAGAAAATTCAGCTCCTTTTTGAAGTACATAGACTCAGAAATTTGGAGTTGGGAGGGACCTGAGATGTCATTTGGGCCAACTTCCCCATTTTACAGATGAGGAAACTGGCTCAGGGAAGGTGAGTGGCTTGGCCAAGGTCCACAGACATGGTATGAGATACTAGACTTGAACCCAGCTCCATTTACTTGAGAGCCAGTGTTCTAGTGAGTAGCAGAGTTGGGATTTGCATTGTGATCCTCAGACCCCAACGCCAGTGCCCTTTAGACTACGTCCTGCTTCCTCTCAGTTAGATGTGAGTCATAATGGAAAGCTGAAGGAAAGGTCTGGGACATTAGCTGCTTGGTCTCTCCAGTATTCCCAGCCACACATAAAAGAGAGCGCTCAGCGTCTAGGCATGAGGTCCAAGGTGAAGGACAGTAGCTAATCTTTCAATGGATAATCAAGTGCAACTTCCTGTTGTGAAAGGAAATGATTCTTCTGCTTTTAAGAGAAATTGAATATTAGAGTTAATGGAACCAGGAAACGAAATTGGGGAAGAGGTGAACTTTGGTCAATTTCCTTTTTCTCACTTGGAAAAAAATGAGCTGGTTTGTGGCATTTGATGGCTTTTGAGAGTCCAGGTTAAATACCCATTCAAGCTTTCTTGTTGGAAACTGTTCCTGGCTCACCCACCCACCCCGACCTCAGCTCCATGGGGTTCAGTCCTTAGAATCATAGCGTTTCACTGTCAGAAGGGATTTCAGAGGACACCTACCCTAATCTGCATGTGCACAAGATTTCTTTTTCTTCCTCCTCCTTCTTCCTCCTCCTTCTTCTCCTTCTCCTTCCTCTTCTCCTTCTCTCTCTTTCTCTCTGGAGACCCAAAGAGGAGCTCCATTTACATCCAGCCTACAGTGGTTTCTTCGCAGCCCTCTGCTCCTGATTCTGCACTCTAGGCCCAAGTAGAACAAAGCTAGTCCCTTTCCTGTGTGTCAGATCTCCAAATTGTTGAAGACAGTGATTGTACCTACGTGATCTCGTACAAATTGCTGAATGTCGCAGGGCCTCAGTTTCTTCATCTCTGAAAATGAGGAAGCTGGACCAGAAGATCCCTGGGATTCTTTTCAGCTTTTAAATCTATGATACAATGAACCAAGGGCTTTATTTTCCTTCAGTACTGTCACCAGTAGCAGGAGCTACTCTGAGCATTCAGTAAGAGGAGTTAAGGAGTCATGAATGATCAGGAAAATGATCTTAAAACACCATTCATAACTCTTCAATTCTCCCGTTAAGCCTTCAGAATTGCCATTGAGGAGAAATACTCTAGGCTACTTATTTAGTGATCAGAAATTCACTACCTCAGCTGCTGTAGCAAGAACAATTTACTGATACAATTCTGGGTATTTTTGTCCTGTTTTAGAGTTAAAATGAGATGGAGGAGAGAGAAAACAAGCATTTATTAAGCATCTAGGATATGTCAGGCACTATACTAAGTGTTCTACATAAATATTATCTCATTTGATTCTTTGAAATGCTTCTGTTTCAAAGTCATCATTTCATTTGTGTAAGATGATGTAGTGGAAAGTACATTAGGTTCAGAGTAAGGGGACCTGGGTTTGAATCCAAGCTCTGCCCAACAGTGTCTGAGTGACCTCGATCACTTGGCCTCAGTTTCTTTATATTTAAATTGAGGGGTTTGGACTAGCTCACTTCTAAAGTGCCTTTCTAGTTCAGATCCTAGGAACTATGAACTATGAATTACACCTTTCACTAATGCGGATTTCAACCCCTCTGCCTTAGCAAACTATCTTCTCGAATTCATCACGTGCCAGCGAGTTGTCTAGGGATAACACCCTCCTAACTTTTTTAAAAATGTATTTATTGAGTTTTAGTTTACAATATTCAGTCCCACGAGCTTTTGAATTTTAAATTTTCTCACCCTATCTTCCCTCCCTCATCCCCAAGACAGTGTGCAATCTGATACAGGCTCTACCATATACATTCATTTTAAACATATTTTCACATTAGTCATGTTGTAAAAAAAGAATTATAACCAATGGAATGAACCACAAGAAAGAAGGAACAAAATGAAACAAAACAAAAAAGAAAGAGAGCAAATAGTCTGCTTCCGTCTGCATTCAGACTCCATAATTCTTTCTCTGGATGTGGATGACATGACTCCATCCTGAGTCTTTTGGAGTTGTCTTAGAACCTTGCATTGCTGAGAAGAGCTAAGTCTATCAACATTCATCATCGCACACTGTTGCTGTTACTATGTACCATGTTATCCTGGTTCTGCTCATTTCACTCAGCATCAATTCATATAAGTCTTTCAGGTTTTTCTGAACTTTGCCTGCTCATCCTTTCTTACAGCACAATTGTATTCCATTGTATTCATATACCACAACTTGTTCAGTCATCCCCCACTTGATGGACATCCTCTTGATTTCCAATTCTTGACCACCACGAAAAGAGCTGCTATAAATATTTTTATATGTATCTTTTTTTTGTATGTATCTTTTGTATGTATTTTTTTATGTATCTTTTCCCATTTGTATGATTTTTTTGGGATCCGACCCAATACCCTTCTAACTTAGTAGGTTAGGTCAACAGACAGCCAGCAAAATCCATCACTGGATTAGACTCTGCTACAATAGCCTTTGAGAGTCCAGGGTAAGCCCCATACCATGATGAGACATTGATTGCCTCAAATCTGATACTTTCCATTGGCTTCCATTGTCTCTCATTGGCAATGTGGGAAAAGAGTCATTTTTGAAAGGAGAAAATCATGTTCAACACATTTATATGCTTTCCCTACTCCTCCTAGAAAGGTTTTTTGGGCCATGTTTTCCTAATTTCATATCTAAAAGCATTTCCTCTACTTCTCAAGGTAGACTGAAACCCTATTCCTTCATTGGTGTCTCAGAGGAAGAAAAGAGTTGGAGAGAATTATACCACTTTACTGACCATGGATTACTGGTTCTCTTGAGTATTCCAGTATGCAAAAAGTAACCAATATAATTCTGGAACAATTAGATTACAATGCAAAAGTTAGGGTCATGGAAGAAAAATGACAACTCATTATCTGTACAGATGTATATGAGTAGCTCACAGACAGCCTATGGCTGCAACAATGGCAGACATTGGAAAGTCATTTGGTTCTGACTCACAGGGAGAAGGGCCAAAGAATTCTGGCAGAGATCCAAACCTTGTTAGGGTTACAGGGCAATGTATGAGAGGGAGAAAATGGACTCCAGGTGAGGCTCTGTGAAACTTGCAGTGACTGGCTGCCTTGGGTGGTATTCTAGGATTACCTGTTGTGACTGGGAAGCAAGGCTACCCAGGGTTAGTATTGCATATTCATTATTTCCCTGGGTGTTTTGGTGGCCTGTGGTTTGGTTTGGTGCTGCTTGGGAGCCAAGATATGATACATACAGGAGAAGATATGACTTGGTTTCCTATTCTTCACATCTGAAGTCACTCTTCCATCACAGGGTAAGATGGCCCAGTCATAGGCACCTCCTGGAAGACTGGCAGGAGAGGAGCAACAAGGAGGTCTGAGGAGCTTGAAAGACAGGTTCTTAGGTGAAAAAGTCACCCGATGGAAAATGACATTGGAGGAATCAATCTAACAGCCATGGGCAGAGTGAATAGAGTCCTTCTATAGGACAATGACCTCATTTTAGTGATTCCCCCTTTCACGCTATGGAAAGACTGCTTTAGCTTGTCCCCACCTGTTGTCACTTACTCTAGCTTTTTTTTAGTGTAATGGATTCCTCTTTCTCCCTCCCCATTTTAAAGCTTTATGTGCTGTGTAGCTGCTAAAGTATCCCCATTGCCTATTCAGCTTTTAATACACCCATGAGAACGAGAGCTGCCTGAACTCATTAAGTTCAAATTTGGCTCAGCACACATACATCTGGCTCCCCATGGCTGTCATCAGAAACTTAAAGACATATATAGAATATTTCTGAGACACTTTCAGAGAGATCTTTGGATGATGATTCTAGCAGAGCCTGGAGGATGGGGCTGGTGTTTGACCCTCATGTAGAAGAGGGACAATGACAGTTTCACTGCATTAACCTGTACCTGAACCCCAGGGTGGGCAAAGGATGTGAGGTGCCTGCTATTGGGATGGCAACTTTATTACTGACTTCATAATGATTATTATCCACTTTATGCAGTGAATTTGGGCTCAGGGCCTTGCTTGCAGATTGGGAAAAGATCAATGAGTCAAAGGAAAAAAAGCCAAATGTATATTTTTTCTATTTGGAAAGCCAGGGTCTGTCTTCTGAATACAGTCTAGGATGTGACTGACAGTGGAAGCTAGGGGCAGTCAGTCCCAGACACCTCAATGGGAATGTTCTTTTTTTTTTTTCCAACCCAAGCAAAGGCATTTATTGAGGATTATGCCCTTCTGTGGGCTGGGTTTCTTTTTTATTTTTTTTAATTTTTTTAATTTTAATTTTAATTTTTTTATTATTTGATTAGTTTATTTATTTTTAGTTTACAAGATTCAGTACTATAATCTCTTGAGTTTCAAATTTTCTCCCCTTCCTCTCCCCCCCTCCCCATGGTGGCACACAATCAAGTACAGGATCTGCAGACATTTTCAAATTGGACATTAGTCTGATTGTATAGAAGGGTTGTAACCAATGGAGTGAACAATGGGGAAAAAAGAAAGAAAACCAAACATGAAAAAGAGTGATAGCATGTAGATTGCTTCAGTCTCCATTTAAACTCTGGTCTTTC
>JAQQSU010004096.1:0-14174 GCA_028627135.1 Pseudochirops cupreus | reverse complement strand
AACGCGAGAGCACTGGCCTCAGAACAATCGCTTAGTCCCCCTGCTGTCTGCAGGCCGTGGGCGGGAAGCTACAACGTGGAGGCGGGTGCAAAACCTCTGCCTTTCGCTTTTCCGTTCTGGAGGCCTTTCAGCCAGACTGCTTTTCTCCCCCTTTCACAATCCCCAGTGACCTAGTTCTGAACGCTCCTCACAGCTGCCGCTAATCTGCTCACCAGAGAGGCTCCTTCACTCCTCCCGTCCAGCTGCTCCCGGGGCACAGCCGTGGCTTCAGGTCAGGCTGGTTTCGGTTCGCAGTGCTGATATGGTTCCTCGTAGCCGAGCTGACTTTAGTGGGAAGTATCTTTGTGTGCGTTTTGGAGTTCTAGGATTGGTTTAGAGTCCTATTTTATGGGTATTTTGGGGTGGCTATGTGAGAGCTGCGATATGTTGCTGCTGCTACGCCGCCATCTTGGCTCCACCCCCAACTAACTGACTTGTAAATTAATCTCTTATGAGTCTGGTGTAAAGTGATTTCATAGTGCCTTATTATACTTGTTTGAACTGATCAAATAAAATTTCTAATCAGAAAAGATGAGAACAGAACCTGATGAAAAGGTGAAATAATCCTTGAGGCTCAGTGTGGGCATCTATCCAGATGGTTTTACTTTTACTGTAAATATCTCCCCTCTACTCCCAAGCCCTTCCCCAAATTACAGCAGAATTGTCAGTTAAAGAAGATTTTTGGAAAAGAGAATGAATGCCCTCAGTTCTTCCCTATCTCCCACCAAAAAATAATCACACACTTGGAGACAGCATTTAAATTGTTCCTCAGTTGTATTTCCCTAGACCATATAACCATGACTTCTTTAGCTTTTCCACCTAGACTCTTTACCAGTTTTGGTAGGCCTTTTCTAATGAACTCCCATTAATCCTTTCAAAGCTTCCTTAGATATGGAAGCCAAAATTTCATGTAATACACAAAAAGAATTTTTACCAGTTCAGAAGAACCATTTTCTGGTTCTTGAAAATCATTCTACTGTTATTACATCCCACGATCTATTTCAGTTCCTCAATCATGTTCCCACATTGCTGATTTACAACCAGTCTGTGGTCCACTGTAATTCTGAGATCTTTCTCTGCCATACTTCTGCGTCATCTGCTTTCCCCATGCTTGGTTTCTGTAGGTTGGTTCCTAAATTTACCTACATATTATTTCTTTAATATCTAATGGTTGCTCTGAATTGTTTCCTCAGATTTTAGCAACCTCACATAACTTGCTAGACACCTACACAATTTTGAGATGCTCAATAGAGTTCTGTATCACTGCATAAAATCTTACATGCCAATAGGCCCAAGATTTTACATGGTGAGTTGCTAAGCGTTCTCTATAACTCTAAAATCAGCTGTGCATCCAACTCCAAGTATTATGATACAATATTTATTTAACTTTGAAAAGTAGTATAAAAAAGTTTCTGACTTTTAGGCAAAAAAAAAATGGGGGTTAAGGAGATTGTACATGTACCAGCATATCTTGCATAGGTTTTCTTGGCTGGCAAAAGCTTTTTGACAAGGGTCGGTCAGGATTACTAGTAATCAATTGCATGCCAATTAAAAGCAGCCCATGTGCCAAATTCCCTACTCTTGACCAGTTTTTCCTAGTGAGAATGTTCTGGATGAGTGGATGCAGACAAATGACACACTGAATCTGGGGTCTCTTCTTTAAGTATAGGACCCCTCTCTCTGAGACATAAAGGAACTTTTATGACTATCTAGAGCCTATTCCTCATCTAGATGTTTGCAAGCTGACTAGCATTTACTTTGTCTTGATATTTTCTCCATACAATCACTTTTTGCAAGTTACTTACCCTTCCTAAGTCTCAATTTCTTCATCTGTAAAATGAGAGGATTGAACTATTTCTAAGACTCCTTCTAACTCTGAGATTCTATAACTCTATGGTTTTCATGATAAGGCCTCTCTCTGTTCCTTCCAAGTCTATAAGTACCTTTCCATGTTTTCTGAGAAACTCCATGAGATGCCTCATCCTCATTATGAGGTTCTCCATCCTTTCCTTTCACAAATTCCTTCCTGAAGCAGACCCCTGAGGATGACAGTGGAGGAAAAAAATTACTTCAGAGAATGTGAAGGCATAAACTGAAACCTAGGTTTTTTTTTTTTTATCATAGCACAGGGTTAAGAGGGAGAGTGTAGGAAAGGATTCATCTAACTTGTCTAAGCCTCAGTTCCTTTATCTGTAAAATAAGAAGGTTGGACCAAAAAAAATCTCTAATATTCTTTTAAGTTCTACACACTATAATCTTTGGAAACTGAAGAATCAAAGTCAAGAACAAGACTGGAGATCTACTGGATATGTATATTATCTGTGGAAGGCCTATGTGTTAGAGATGGAGGGCCAAGGAAAGGAGAGGGGAAGTGGAAGGCAATTTCAAATTCATATTGGTTTCTCACAGTATGAGCATGTGTATAATAGTGTTTCTGTACATGCATGAAATTCTAACAGGGATGACACTACAGGCTTTAAACCAGTGGTTCTCAACCTGTGGGTCACAACCCCTTTGGGGGTCGAATGACCCTTTCACAGGGGTCACAGGGGTCACCTAAGACCATTGGAAAACACATATTTCCAATGGTCTTAGTAACCAAGACACCGCTCCTCTATCCACCCACATGCATATACGCCCACATACGAGTATTAAAGGGTCACAGCATTAGGAAGGTTGAGAACCACCGCTTTAAACCTTACTTACTGATATTTGGGCAGGAACAACACCTGCTTATTGACCTATGCTTTGGAATCTCAGAGGATACAGGTGATGCAAATGCTTATAACAAGGATTTTTTCTTGTTATTTATTTCTCAACAGAAAAATCAGTTAAAAGAAATTTATCAATTAGCCATGAGTCCAGCTTAAAAGAGTCCCCAAGGACACAAACATCATGATGCTCAAATTCATTGTCAAAAACTCCAGCAAAGGAACAGACTTTTACTTAACAACAACCACCACCTTGGTGTTCAGGGAACGAACAAATTAGAAGATTGATGGAAAGGTACTACACAGAAGGTAGTTATAAGAGGCTGGGCAACTTTCCTGTTTTCTTTCTTTCTTTTTTTCTTTTTGCTTTTTGGAGGGGGGAAGGTAGGGCAATTGAGGTTTAATGCTTGCCCAAGGTCACACGGCTGGTGTTAGGTGTCTGAGGCCGAATTTGATCTCAGGTCCTCCTGATTCCAAGGCTGGTGCTCTACCCACTGAGCCACCTAGCCACCCCATCTTTCTTATTTTCAAAGAGGCTCAGAGAGTGGTGGAGACTCTGCAAAGACCATTGTAACAAACTGCTGCACATAGGGGAAGCAGTCAGAGTTCAAGAAAAAAGAAGTGATAGAAAATTTGTTAAGCCAACTGAGAAAGACTACCTACCAGTTGTAGAAAAATGGGTCAGATAATAGATCTTAGTGTTATATCTGTACCTGTCCTGTCTATAGGGTACTATAAACTTGTGAGGAGCTTCCAGGAGATCCTTCTCCTGGGTCAGGGAGTGAAGTATGACTAACTCAGTCTGAAGGAATGGGCAAGAGCAAGAGCTTCGCTATGATACAAGCCTGATTATATCTGAAAACATATCTGAAAACACTGACCCTAAGAGTTAGTGGAAAGAGTCATATGGGGTTTTACATTTGGAGTAGAAGAAAAACTATAAATTGGGCTGCAGCTGACCAGAGAAAGCATCCTTTCTCAGATAGGTACTAGGTTAGTTAACCCAGAAAGCTTGTCCTTGAATCTATGTTGACGTAAAGAGATAGTTTATTTTTATATTCTTTGGCTCTGAAACTCAACAATTCTGTAGTCTATCCATTTGTTTAGTTCCTCCAAAATTCCTTTAAGTGTTAGTCTTTAAAAAAAATCTGACCTCTGACTCAAATGCACTAAAGAGAAAGGAATACCTGTAAAATATGGAAAATGAATATCCTGGAGACAAGTGAGAAATGATGACAGTGAGGGAGAGATAAAAAAAGACCCTATAACTCCAACAGTTCTGAAAGTTCACAAGCATTCGTCACACTGTTACTTTGTACCAGAAATTGTTAAATACTGGAAGAAATTATGAAATTAAGGAAAACAGAAAAAAAAAAAGAAGAAAACCCCAGGTGGGACTAGGTTGGAATACAATGATAACAACCAGTACACTTTCTGCCTGGGATCCATTAGTGTTTATAGTTAACAACTGAATTATGGAAAATAGTTCCCTAGTTTCCAGGAGGGCTGCTCTGAATAGAAGTTGCAAATGGAAAACCATATCTGGTCCTAATCCCCCATTCCCTACCTGAAGGGGATCCCTGAAAAAGTGGTGTTGGTTGATATATATTTTACCACCCACCTGAGCTTGCTGGAGAGGGTCTAGAGACTGTTCCGGGTGACCTCCTACCTATCCAGTTCAATATAATATAATGAGCATTTATTAAGCACTTACTAGGGGAAAGGTACTATGCAAGGCATAGAAAGAGAAAATGAAAAGTTACTGCTTCTAAGTATATCACATTGTACTGGTACATAGATACTTGTTAACACATAAACAAATACATTATTATTTGAGGAAGGTGAAAGTACCAACAACCAACAGAATCAGGGAAGGGTTCTCATATGGGGTGACATATGAGCTGAACCTTGAAAAAGGCCAATGATTTTAAGAGGCAGAGGTGAGAAAGGAGTGCAGTTCAGGGATGGGATCTGAAGCCAAATAATGAGGGCCTTGAAATTCCAAGTTAAGTAGTTTGTATTTCATCCTAAAAGCAGTAAGTAGCCACAGAAATCTCCTGAATAGAGAAGTGGTAAGACATCTTTTTTCCCCCTATTTTTAAAATTCTGGACCAAATAAAATAGGCATTTCTAGGTATATAATAGAACAGAAAAAAAGGATTTCACATGAAACTGCAGATCACTATTATGTCTAGCTTGCTTTTTTTAATAATTCAAACTGCAGCTTTTAAAGCTATTCTGATTCTTCATACTTTCTGGCATTAAAAAAAAACAACAATGTCTCAATGACTTTTTCTCTCCCCCCCATCCCTTTCTTTTTTCCTTCCTTCTTCTTCCCTATCTAAACCTTTTTCCTCTTCATACTGCCATACTACAACCCCACTGGAAAAAAGAAAAACAAAGATGCTGTAACAAATATGCATGGCCAAGCAAAACAAATTCCTACACTGGTCATGTCCAGAAATATCTGTACTACTCTGCATAGTGAGTTCGTCATCTTTCTCTCAAGAAGTGCTAACATGTTTCCTCATCAGTTCTCTGGAACTGTAATTATTACTCAGTGCACTGATTAGAGTTCTCAAGTCTTCCAAAGGGATTTTTCTTTACAATGTTGTCATTGTATAAATTATTTTCCTGGTTCAGCCCACTCTGCATCAGTCTTCCCAGATTTCTCTGAAGCTGTTCCCCAGTTTTTCATGATTCAATTATATTCCAGTCCAATCATGTACCATAATGGGGCTAGCCATTCCACAATAGATGGGCACCCCCTTAGTTTTTAGGATATAGATCTACTAGTGATATCACGCAGTTAAAAGAGTATGTACACTTTGTGGACTTCAGAGGCATAATTCCAAATGGTTTTCCAGAGTGGCCAGACAAATTCACAGTTCTTTCAATAGTGCGTTATTGTGTTTGTTTGCCTTCTGTCCTTTCAATAACCATCTTTTTCTTCTTTTGTCATCTTTCCAATCTTTCCAATCTCAGAGTTGCCTTAATTTATATTTTTCTCATTATCAGTGATTTGGGGCATTTTCTCTTATGGTTATTGATAACTTAGATTTCTTTGAAAGAAATGCCCCTAAAGTCACTAAAATGTGGCTTTGACTCAGCAATATCACTACTAGGCCTGTAACACAAAAAAAATAAAAAAAGAGGAAAAGGACCCATATGTACAAAAATTACTTATATCAGTTCTTTTTTTTGGAGTAGCATAAACAAGCAAACAAATAAAAAACAAAACCTAGAAACTAAAAGGGTACTCACCTATTGAGAAACATAAAAAATTATGATATATAAATGTGTAGTAGAATATTTTTGTACTACTAAGGTACAATAATAATAAAATGGTT
Source organism: Pseudochirops cupreus (assembly GCA_028627135.1). NCBI lineage: Eukaryota > Metazoa > Chordata > Mammalia > Diprotodontia > Pseudocheiridae > Pseudochirops > Pseudochirops cupreus. Next base: position 8,074 of record JAQQSU010004096.1, on the reverse strand, counting down.
AGTTTCAGAGAAAAATGGGAAAAATCTGTATGAACTGGTACAGAATAAAATGAGTAGAACCAGGAGAACAATTTATGCAATAACAATATTTTAAAGAAAAACAAATCTTAAATGCTTTAGAACTCTTATCAGTTTTGATTAATAAGCCACAATTCCAGAAGCCCAAAGATGAAACCTAATATCCTAAATATGCCAGAGAGGTGATGGTCTCAAAATGCAGAATGAGATATATATGCTAGACATGTCCAAAGAGAGGTTTTTGCTTTATGTGATTTCCTGATGCCCCCTAAATGCTAATGCTTTCCCTCTATTAATTATTTTCAATTTATCCTAGATGTATCTTGTTTGAATACAGTTGTTTGTATGCTGTCTCTCCCACTGGATTGTAAACTTCTTGAGAGAAAGAACTGTCTTTGCCCCTTCTTTGTATTCCCAGCACTTAACACAGTGTCTGGCATGTAATAAGCACTTAAATGTTTATTGACTAACTGACTCTCCATGTCTCTACCGATTTCCCTGTTGAGTTTAATGTATTTCTAATGTATTTCCTTTGTGTATGTGTGTAAGGATGTTTTACTTTCCTTTGTCCAGTTCAGGAGAAAGTAATATTCATGAGATGTTCGTCCTCCCTTGCTCCATGTTTGCATGCCCTTCACCCTATGTATCTTTATTATTTGAAATACTGAGTTCCCTCCCTTTCCTTTTCTTTTCTTCCTAAGTCCCTTCCTTATTCATCATATTTTCTCCTTCAGGAGAAAACGACCATCCAAATAAAAGAAAGCTACCCTAGATCTTCTGTTTATCTTACTTATGTTTCTTTAAGACCCCTGAAGACATCTGGGCTCTGAGAAGACATCTGTTTTTTCTCTCTTCATTAGCATGGAAACGATTTATTCTAACAGTGTGCTTTTAAGTTGATAAAATGTACCTTTCTAGGCTGTTCTTGTCTTTTGCATTTCAAAGAGTCTACTCAGTTATGGCCTTTTCATTAGGAAAGTTGGAATTCCTCTATTTCATTAAAGATTAATTTTTCCCCCACCTGTTGGATTAATACTCAGTTTTGCCACATAAGGTTATTCTTGGTTGTACACTTTTATCTGTTGCCTTTTGGAATACCACACTTCAAGTTCTCTTCCTTTTTATCATAGCAGCTGTCAGGTCTTAAATCAGTGGTTCTCAACCTTCCTAATGCCAGGACCCTTTAATACTGGTATGTGGGTGTATCTGCATGTGGGCGGACTCGCCTGGAGATAGATAGAGGAGCTATGTCTTGGTTACTAAGACCATGGGAAATATATGTTTTCCGACGGTCTTAGGCGATCCCTGTGACCCCTGTGAAAGGGTCATTTGACCCCCAAAGGGGTTGTGACCCACAGGTTGAGAACCACTGTCTTAAGTGATCCTGATTATGGCTCCCTAGTACTTGAACTCTTTCTTTTTGACTACTTGCTTGGAAACTCTAGATTTTGACTATAACATTCCTAAGAGTTTTCATTTTGTAGTTTCTTTACAGATGTAACTGGTAGATTTTCTCTATTTCACTTTACTCTCTTGTTCTAGGAGAGCTAAGCAGTTTTTATTTATAATTTCTTGAAATATGGTATCCAAGATTTTTTTGCTAATGATTTTCAGGTAATTCTATGATTTATTTCTCTCTCTCCTTGTTCTGTTTCCAGGTCAATTGTTTATATTTTCTTCTTTTTTTTTCTTTCAATTTTTAAAAATTTTGCTTTAATATTTCTTGCTTTCTCATAGTCACTATTTTCTGTTTGCTCCATTCTAATTTTACAGATTTTCAATTCATCTACTCTAAGATATTAATTCTTCTTGCTATTTTTTCCTCCTTAGTTATTAAATTTTGTATCTCTCATTTACTATCTTCCAGGTATTCTTGTAGTCCTTGTGGTAAGGGTATTCCTTTCTTTAAGGCTCTACTTGGATTTATTGTGGAATTATTTTTTTTCTTTTGAGTTTCTCCCTTGAGCCTATCTCATTTCAAAGTAATTCTCTATTGTCTTCTGTATTTTCTCCTATTTACTCTCATATCTTTAGCCTTAGTTTCTGTACTGGGGGCTTGTGCTTTGGTTAAACTCCATTCTCATACTCCTAGATGGTGTGGGTAGGCCCTACTTGATTCTGTATCACACCCACACACGTATATATTCAACGTTATGGAAACTATGTGATCACAACTTACTAAATGTCTGAATCTGTGGGAGTTGAAGGAAGAGACCCAACAAAGTGAAATACCCCTAATGCTTGGTGAAAGTGAGACAAAAATATAAATGGTGAATTTCATACTTTGATATCTGATTATTATGTCTTCTCCTAGACTATACTGGAACCTGAAAGCAAGGGGAAAATGCTCTACACAGTGAAATACCATGCTGAGTGTAGGAAAAATTGCCTGGGCTTGTCAAATTGTCCCTCTGCTAGAAGGTACTGAGCTAGTGGATAGTAGGGGCAGAGTTAGAGGAAGAGATCAAGTAGATCACTACTTTATGGGTGGATTAGATAATACATTCAGATAATTAAGATGTTTTGGATGAATTTTACCTATGACACTGCACAGACAAGCCTATACTTCAAATGAATACTATACTACAAGTTTTACTTATTGTCCGTGTGTGTGTGTGTGTGTGTGTGTGTGTATACAATATACTATATATGCATATATACTATATATACAATATATCATACATATACACAATATATCATATATACACAATATATATGCATATACACACATATATCATACTGCAGTAGTAACAAGGTATACAATTAAAAGCATAAAGTATTTGTTAATACAAACAAAACTTCCCTTTTTGAGTGACATACTTCAAGAAAAAAGGCAAGAAAACAGCATACTTTGTCACTGTACTTTTCAAAACTACTTACCAATTTCTTTCTGTTTTCTAAGTGGTGGCATCCCAGACACTTGCAGTTATACTTCCATGAAATTTCTGAATTGAGAATAGAAAAAAATACAAATTTGAATTTTTTATGCAGACGTTGTCCAAATCATAACTGTACTTAAGAAACTTACTACTGGACTCCTGAAACAGAATATAGTATATCTTAAAGTGATACATGCTAATGTTTAAAGATTACACACCTTTATTTAGTATCTTTAAATAGAACAATAGAAATGTTAATGTTTAGAAGTACATACTTAGAGAAATATGTCTTCCAGGAAAACTTAAGGATCTCTTCCACATTAACAAAAGGTTAACTCCCTTGATTTAAATCATGATACGTTAAGAGATGGTTCCTTTAGTAAATAAAGGGATATTCCCTCTTTAATCACTCTCTCAATCTGGTCAAATGTGAGTAAAGAAATGAAGCTACTTTCATTACTAGCTGAGTCACCCCCAAATAAAGCATCTACCAACTAAACTTTTTATCCTTGCTTTAGCTCTTTGTAGAATTTTGTCTTTGTTTCCTGATCAATAAAAAATAACACAGTTGTTGTGGCAGAGAAAATCTCAATGATAAAGAGGAAACTCCACCTTTTGGCATTCTCTCCTTCCTAGCAACAATATTTAGATAATTAATAAATTGTCTTGGACAGGCCTGTAATAAAAGTGTTGAGCAATGAGATTTTCTTCCAAAGATAAATGGTATTATGAATCCTATTCCAATGTCTACTAGAAGCCAGCACAGCTCAGGACTCCTTCTTAAAAATAAACAAGGAGGGGGGTGGAGCCAAGATGGTGGCATGGAAACCAGAAAATTCTCTGAGCTCCCTCCACAACCACCTCAAATACCTATAAAATATCACTCTAAACAAATTTTAGAGCTACAGAATCCACAAAGTGACAGAGAGAAACAAATATCCTGATGAATGCAGACCAGCAGGCCTACTGGAAAGGTCCATCTCAGCATGCTGGGAGCTGAGCCCAGCCCTGTGTGAGGGGTGGTTTTAGCCTCAAGGTGGCCCCCAACCAGCTGTGGCCAAAGCAGACTTCAGGAGAGTGAATCACCAGCAGCTATGGTGGTTTCCGGCCTTATTAACCCATAAGTGCCAAAGAAAAAGTAAAAGGTCAGTGTGGACCTCTGTTGGAACTAGGGGGGTGCAAGGGTGCAGTCTGGCCCCTGCCCCCAGGGTGAGAAGCAGTGGAGATATAGCGGCTGTGTAGACACCACATGGCTGCTTCCAGAGCTCCTGGCCTGCAGATTGTAGGGGGTCCAAGTGACCATTCATAAGGTAATTGTTCTTGCTTTAACCTGCTTGTATCTGGATTGCTGTCTTGGGTGGAGGTCCTGGAGTGTGTGGTCAGTGAACCAGAGTGTGTGTGGGGCTGCAGAGAGAGCACCCAACTAATAGCTCCAGCAGCTGTGAAAACCCCAGTGATTTGGGACAAAGCTCTCCTCTCTGGAAGCAGAGTTCTACAGTGGCAAAAAGCTCAAAAATCAAGTAATTGAGTGGCAACATGACAAATAGAGGGAGCAAAGCAAGCACAGCAATCAAACCTTAGATTCCTTTTTTGGGGACAAAAAGGATCAAAGCATGGAATGGAAGGAAGACAACACAGTCAGAACTCCTCAACGAAAGCTTCCAAGAAAAATATGAACTGGTTATAGGCTATGGAGGAGCTTAAGAAGGATTTTGAAAATCAAGTAAGAGAAGTGGGGGAAAAATTGGGAAGAGAAATGAGAATGATGCAAGAAAATCATGAAAAGAGAATCAACAACCTGACTGAAGAAAATAACACCTTAAAAAACAGACTAACTCAAATGGCAAAAGAGGCCAAAAAGCCAATGAGGAGAAGAATGCCTTAAAAAGGAGAATTTGCCAGATAGAAAAGGAATTTCAAAAGCTCACTGAAGAGAATAATTCCTTCAAAATTAGACTGGAGCAAATGGAAGCAAATGACTTTATGAGAAATCAAGATACTATAAAATGCAGGGAGGATATAGGAGAGAGCAGATTGGGGGAGGTGGTATTCAGTAGGATTGCTGTTTTGGGGTGGTAGGTAAGGAAAAGACGGGGAGAAAATGTGTAACTCAAAATCTTGTGGAAATGAATGTTGTAAACTGAAAATAAACAAAAAAAGAAAGATAGGGTAGATTGAAACTGGATAGCATAAATCAACAATATGTTCTTCTTCATCTAATAGTGATTATTAACCCAAAGAACAGAAATATAAAGATTAGTAAGCAGGGAGGTAATACAGGGTTTGTTATTGAGGCAGGGGCCCAGCAGAAGTTCATGGCTCACCAGGGAATGAGAGGTGCCCATGAAATCTAGTATGTATAGCCAAAGGGCAATTAGTGGCCTGAGTGAAGTAGGAAAGTTTGTGTGATCAGAAATCTGGGATGCAGGTTCAGCTGGAGTGGCTGAAGAGATGCCAGGGAAGGAAGTTGGGGTTAGAGAGAGGGAGCACAGCTTTCCAAATCTTGAAAGTAGAGCAGGGTATTTTTTTCCAATTATTAAAAACATTTTTATTTAAAGTTTTGAGTTTCAAATTCTATCCCTCCCTTCCCCTCCCTGACATGTTAAGCAGTCAGATATAGGTTATTTCCATTTTAATCATTTTGTACAAGAAGATTCGAATAAAAGAAAAAAAATGAAAGAAAGAAAAAATAATAATAAATAAATAAAACCATAGTATCTTTAGACATCTGTATGGAGAATTTTCAGAGTAAAGTTGCCGAAAACTGCTAACTCCTGATTTAGATTTATGGACTCTGTCTTTAAGAGAAAGGCCAAGCCCACTAGATATAATAAGAGATATTTGTATATGTTCCTATTCATGTTCAGGTCTGTAGCTGCCTCATATGCTTACATTATAAAGCAAATGCATACCACTCTAAGTCTTTTCAATTATGTTATGTGACCTATGAAGTCTAAGCCAATGTTATGTCATACACCCAGACTAAACCAATTTTGGCTGCAACTGATCGTTAGCAATTCCATTAGGGAAAGAATCAAATGTTTTCTAAAAGGAAGAGAGGAAGTGAATACAAGATGGTAGAGTGACAGGAGAAACAATTTTGTCTAGTTCATCCAGCATACTACCTCCATAACAACATAAAAAACATGCCAGACCAAATTCTGATTAGAAAAAATAATAGTCAATGAGTAATTTTTCCAGCCCAGGGCAGTTTAGGGAGACAGATGGCTTCTGACACTAGGGTGGGAGACTAGCCAGGAGCACAGAACCCTTACAGTAAACAACAATAAGAAGAACCTGGAGCATTCCAGTGCCTGGGGATAGAAAAAAGCCAAGATAGAGCACCAGGGAAGGAAGTGCTAGGAAAGAGATTCTGAGGTGCGTTGACTTATCTCTCAGAGCAGCACCTGATGTCATCTAGCAGTTCTGTCACCAATTACCTAGTTCTGGGTCATTGATCTAACATGAAGAGGAGCAGCTATGAGTGAGCAGGTATACTGAACAAGTAATAAGTTCCAAAAGCTTAGCTCCATGGCACTGAGCCACAACCCAATTCTAACATTTAGACCAGCACATAAGCCTGCAGTGCAATAACTAGGGCAGGAAACTAAAAAACCAAGGGAGAGCCAAAAGTTCAGTCACTCTTAATCTATGAAACTTCTCAGCAAGTTGGGTCCAGTAGCAGTCAAACACACACAAGCCATCAAACCCAAACCTGGGTAAAAAATTTATAGAGCTCCGACCAGGAGGGCAGTGAACAGACTTCTCCCTGGCTCATACCACTTTGGAAGCACTGAAAACTTGTAGGTCTCCAGACTGAGCTATTAAAGCAAAAGGGCATAAAAGGGCAGGAGCACAGGTCAGACATCCCTCCCAGAAGAGAACAGAGCCAAACATTAACATAAAGTCCATAGTCAAGAAGTAGTCTGGAAGAATGAGTTAGCATTAACAACAACAACAACCAAGAACCCAATCATAAAGAGCTGCCATGGTGACAGGGAAACTCAAGACACATACAAAGAAGACAATCACCAGAAAACAAAAACATTACTCTATAAATGTGAATGGCCCAACAGAAATCCAGGACTCTGTGAAATAACAAGAAATATGAGGACAAAATCAAAAGACTGAAAAATATGAAGAAAATATAAAATATATCCTATTAAGAATGACCTTGAAAAGAGGTCAAGGAGAGGTCATCTAAGAATTATAACATTATTTGAAAACTACAAGCTTCCCAAAAGGGTGTATATCATATTTCAAGAAATCATAAATGAAAACTGCCCAAACTTTCTAGAACCAAAGGGCAAAGTGAAAATAGAGAGAAATGAAAACTCCTAAGAAATGTTGACCAAAATTCAGAGCCTAGAGGTTAAGGAAAGAATATACTGCATGCAGCCAGAAAGAAAGTATTCAAGTAACAAAGAACCAGAGTCAAGATCATACAAGACTTGTCAGTTACTACTTTAAACAACAGGAAAGCAGAGAATATGATATTCCAAGAGTCATAGATATTTACAGGTAGGAATAATTTATCCAGCAAAACTATGTATAATCCTATAGAGGAAAAAAACAGAAGACTTCAAAGACCAGAGCTGAATCAAATCTTTGAAATACTAACACAGGAATCAAGAGAATCTAGAAAAGTAAACAATTAGAAGAGACTATACAAATAAGTATTTACTTTCTTTTTTTAAAAATTGATTTGTTTATTTACTTTTAGTTAACAAGATTCAGTTCCAGAATCCCTTGAGTTTCAAATTTTCTCCCCTTCCTCTACCTCCCCCTCCCTCCATGGCAGCATGCGATCAAGTATAGGATCTGCAAATACTTTCACATTGGACATTAGTCTGGTTGTATAGAAGGGTTGTAACCAATGGAGTGAACAATGGGAAAAAAGATACAAAACCAAACATGGAAAAGAGCGATAGCATGTAGATTGCTTCAGTCTCCATTTAAACTCTGTTCTTTCTAGATCTTTCTCTGAATGTAGATATCTCCTTCCATCCTGAGACTTGTAGAGTTGTCTTATAACTGTGCATTGCTGAGAAGAGTCCTGTTTATCAAGATTGGTCGTCACACATACAATGTATCTGTGATCGTGTACAAATTTTTCCTGGTTCTGCTCTTCTCACTTAGCATCAGTTTGTATAAGACTCTCCAGGTAAATATGAAGT
>JAQQSU010004095.1:0-14175 GCA_028627135.1 Pseudochirops cupreus | reverse complement strand
GAGAGGGAAAAAGAGAGAGGGAGGAAGGAGGGAGACGGAGGGGGATGGAGGGGAAAAGAAAGGAGGAGAGGAGGGGAAGAGGAAGGGGAGAGGAGGGGGAGAGGAGGGGGAGAGGAGCGGGGGAGAGGAGGGGGGAGAGGAGGGGGAGTGGAGGGGGAGAGGAGGGAGAGAGGAAAGGGAGAGGAAGGGGAGAGGGAGAGAGAGGGACAGGAAGGGAAGGGGAGAGGGAGAGAGGGAGAGGGAGGAAGGGGGGAAGGGAGGGTGACAGGGATGGAGAGGCAGATGGAGAAGGAGGAGATGAAGGGGAGAGGGAGACGGGGAGAGAGAGAAAGAGAGAGAGAGAGAGAGAACAGAGATTTATTAATTGAAAAAAATTATTCAATGTCAATGTTTAAAGGATAATGATGACACCTAATTCACAGATGGCACATCTCAGGATCGAAACTAGAGAGAGAAAAAAAGCAACCCATGAATATAGGCCATTATTTATAAATACATTTATAGACGTATTTTTAAATGCATATAAATTTATAAATACATTTCATGTATGCTTCAAATATGTAAATATCAGTGTATTACTAAGCTCATGGTTAATCAAAATCTATCATATCCAAAATATACCAGGGCCTTCACAGAAACGGAGAGGTGATAAGCATCAACATTCTCCCCATTATCCAGAACCATCGTCCAATTAAGGACTGTAAACCAAGAGAAACTATTATCCAAGTGGATCACAGAACACAGAACAATCAAAGTTATGCAATTATTTTAAAATCCACTAGCAAGAGAAACAGTACTGGAAAAAAAAAAGTTTCTCACAACTGTCCTCAGAATTTCCCAGAAAAGTACCACCACCAAGTAACAGTAACCTTAAGTAACGGAACTCGGGAGGGGAGTTATGTAAACCTGAGACTTCCAGGCAGCCTCAGTTGTTTCTGTAACTTTTGTTTGAACGTATGTCAAGCAAGCGAACAAAAAGTTTTCTAGACGTCAGAGCTGCTTGAGTATACAAAACATCAAGTCCAGAGAAGGCCAGGAAGTATGCAGAGTTCCACATCCTCCCTTTCAGGTCATGCAGGAAAGGCTGATCACAAACGAATTCACTTACCAACAACAACGAGTAGTGTCCATATTAAATATATGCCACTGTTGAAGCATGCTGCATATTGGCGGAATAAGCACATGCAGATGGGCGGCAAAATAAAAAACAAGACATTGCTGATCTGGAAAAAATAAAATTAAAAGATGCATATTAAATAAAAGATAAAAAAACAATGTGTTTAAAATGCATTTTGAAATATACTGTAGAAGGATCTCACACCCCAACCTACCCTTTTCATATCTCTATATATCTACCTGGTAGGGGAGGCAGCTAGGGATTGAAGTGGATAGAGTGCGGGTTTGGAGTCAAGAGGATGGGAGTTCAAATCTAGCCTCAGACATTTAGCAGCTCTATGACCCTGAGTAACTCACTTACCCTCTGTTTGCCTCAGTTTTCCCAACTGTAAAATGGGGACCCTGGAGAAGGAAATGGCAAACCATTCTAGTATCTTTGCCAAGAAAACTGCATTAAAAATGGGGTCATGAAAAGCTGGACCCAAGTGAACAATTTAACAATAGAGAGAGCCCTGGCTCAGAGTCACAGGAGTTCATATTAATGTTGAGATAATAGCACAGGGCCCACCACATGGCAGACACTTAATAAATGTTCATTCCCTTCCCCTCAGAAAAAGAGATTCAAGAAATCAATTTTGAAAAACATTAAAATAACATTGATACATACTCTAAAATAATACAGGAAATGACATGACTGTTCCTGTCTGGAAGCTCTGCCAACCAGGTCTACTACTGGTCCCTATTGTTTCTTTTAAACACATTTGTGTACAAAAAGGAAAAGACAAAATTAAGAGTCAATCTTGAAAACAAAAAGAGGAAGAAACCATGAGAGAAATTCAGGAAAGCCAGAAAGTAACAGTGAAGACGAAGCCCTAATAAGTATGTCTGCCACCGAACAGAAATTTTCCCATGCAAATTGCTTGGGTCACTCAAGTGGAAAAGTAATCGGTCGGAGTGAAAAGTATTTTTCAGAGAAGCAATGTGATGACTTCCTAAGAATGGGGTTGTTAAGCACAACTACATGAAAAAACAAGAACATTTAAAAACACGACCATTGCTCCAGACATCTAGAAATTCAGAAAGGACGTTTGCTCTTTAGGAAAATAAACCCATGAAAAACACTGTGAACTCTCCCGTAGATAAGGAGAAAAGATCAAAGCGGACACTTTTCAAAGGACTTTCCTGGGCTAGGGAGCCAGGAAGCCACACCATGGCTCCAGCCCAGGGGGACACATTTGCTGTTGGTTTTACTTACCTGCAGGTTTTCAATGATCCATGTCAATACTTGTATGGGTAACTGAGAAATAATTAACGAGCCACTAATGTAGGGCACGGAGGAACTTGTGAACTATTTTTTTCCCGTGGCAGAGATGGATTTGCATTGATCCATTCATACATATACTTACTTAGTGGTTCCCATCATGACCACAGAGTGGTTTGCATATTTAAGGGCGGTCTTTGGGGTACATGTAGTCAGTCTGTAGGTATGGGGAAAAGCCCCATACTTAGTATCCATGTGATCTTGGGCAAAACACTTAAAACACTTGGGCAAAACACTTAATCATCATGCACCTTAGTTTCCCAATCTGTATAATGGCAGGGTTTGATGGGAAAGAGAAGATCTCTTCCATATGGTGAAAGCATAAAAATGGCCTTTTTAGTTCCTCTACAAAGATTAAAAAATAATGCTTTTCTCTAAAGCCTTTCTTGATTCCCTGGAGAAGTCCCTCGGAAAAGTGAATGGGACAGGCGAGAATGAAAGGGCAAAGGACATTTTGAGGTGAATTAACCAAAATAACCATGAGGCTGATAAACAGAAATTTAACAAAAAGTAGCTCTAGTCTGGCAGCCAGGTGATGCAGTGGATAGAGCACTAGACCTGGAGTCAGGAAGACTCACCTTCCTGAGTCTGACTTCATCTGACCTCAGACACTTATTAGCTGTGTGACCCTGGGCAAGTCACTTCACCCTGTTTGCCTCAATTCCTCATCTGTAAGATGAGCCGGAGAAGGAAATGGCAAACCATTGCAGTATCTTTGCCAAGAAAACTCCAAATGGGGTCATGAAGAGTTGGCCATGACTGCACAACAACATCAACTGATGCAGGCCAGCTACTTCTTCATTCCCCTCCGAGGGCTATACAATTGTCAGCTTCAAGAGTTGTCTTCCTCCATTAGAAATAAGCTCCCAAAGGGAAAAGACTGTCTTTTTTCTGCTCATATCTGTATTCTCAACACAAAGTTCAGCATAATAATGACTTAATAAATGCTTGTTGATTTGACTGGACAACGCATCTCCCATTAGCAAAATACGGAGCTCCTTCTGGGCTGCCAAAATAACCCCATCCTACAATCATTTTTTTAAATTCTGAATTCCTTAAGTACAACCTTTTCTATACCACAGAGCACTTGGTTAACACCTTGTTTTGGAATTCTCTGGTTATAACATGTGCCTCGATTTTGTTTCCCTGAATTCAAGTTCAACAAACTTTTATTGCTTCTCAAGGACAAGAACCATTTCTTAAGCCTCTTATGCTTTCCCTAAAGGACTTTGACAGCTTTGGAAACAGAGGAGATAGTTAATAAAAACTTGTTAAATAGGTAAGTAGGTAGGTAGATAAAAAAAAGCTTGTTAAATAAATGAGTGTCACAATTGGTCCTCTCTGTTCATCAGTCAAATGCCATCTTTCCTAAAGTGATGGGAAGCCTCTTCCCCTCCACAAATGTTAACTGATCTACCAGACCTAAGGACTGACCTTTACATTCTCCCTTGTAGAGCACAACAGATGTTGAAAATGATAAATACGCAGAAGAATAAAACTTACACCCACAAAAACCTGAGCTAGAGAAACATCGTTTAGCCTTTCTAAAGTATGTTCTTTCAGATTTGCACTAATTTCATCCATCTCCAATGAGATTATCTTAAAAAGGAAAAAACAAAACAATACCACTACCAAACTATCTCAAATATTCACAGAAAAAGAGAAAAGCACAATTGTGGAAAACTTGAAATACACAAATTGGATTCCTTTGGCTAAAAGCCCTTATACTGTCCACCAGCAGTCCCAGGTCCCCTGGGGGGAAACTGTTCTACTTTCTGCTTCACTGCCTAGCAGGCCTCTTGGTGTACTGTGCCATGGTATTATTCTGTATGTAAGTTGACTGGTCTTTTGGTGTGCTGTGGCATTGCTCTTGTCCTTCAAGGTTCAAAGAATGTTTATCTTCATACCACCCCCTTGTGAAAAGTGGATGTTGTTATCCCTATAAGACACAAAGGGAAAATTAATCAAGAACTATCCTTTATTCTTATTGATGAGGCAGATTCTGCTCTGATGCCTCCCCCCAAACTCACTCTCAGTACAACTTCCCACTCTGTTTACCCATAGTTATAAGAACATCCTCCTAGAATAACAGAATTGATACCATCAAGTTACATTAAAATACTGTTCACTGTGAAAGTGGTTTAGTGTTTTCCTTGGATACTGACAATGTCACAAAGAAAGATTCTGTGTGTCCGTGCAAAAGGTTAGGGCTCTGAACATGGATTCTGGAATCAAAAGTACTGACTGGGCTTTAAGTACTATTTGCACCCCCTCACGAGCTGTGTCCTGCCCTCTGGGTCTTAATTGCCTTGTGGGTAACAATCCTCTTCTATCTCTACTATTCTAGTACTCTATGAAGCCCATAACCAACACCAAGTCAAACACACACGTTTTAAAACTCCACTGGAATTCCTGTTTTCTGTGATAGACAAGCCAAAAGATAAACAAGAGGCATTAACTAGGCTGTGGAAAAACTCAGTGCCTGAATCTCGAGCAATACGCTCGGCTCCAAATGTCTCAGCCCCACTGCAACTTCGTCTCCCTGCCTTCGGACGGCCTCTCTTCGAACCCCCAGCGTTTAGTATAATGCCCGGCACACAGGAAGTGACTGGTAAATGTTGACCTGTTGACCAGTAACTGCCCCACTCCGTGGTAATGCCAACCAGCTCAGGGCTCTCGGAATTCCCTACTGTCCCGGGACTCCCAAGAGGCCGACGTTAATAACCCAAGTCACCTAATGGGACGAGACTGCGTCACCGGGAGTCCTTTCGCGCATTCAGAGGGGCACGGGGGCCGGCCACTGAAACTTGGCAGTTTCACCACCATCGCCCGTGAACTTAGAAGCCAACTGCTCGCGGACGCAGGGCTGAGCAGCCCAGGGCATTACAGAAAGAGCCTGCACGGAAGGCTAAGACCAGATGTCACGAAAGGAAGGAGGGAACGTCCCGGAGAAGCCTGTTTAGAGACTGACACACGCGCGTGCATCCGCGGACGCGCGTGCCCAGGCAGGCACATCGCGCACCACCCCCTCCAAATACACGCGCGCACGCACGCTCCCTCCGCCTCCCCGCACCGTGTTGTAGAACTCGGCGATGGCCGGCACGATGGTGTAGTTATCTTCGCACCAGTCCACCTCCGAGCTGCCCGCCCGCAGCTGGTCCCAGAAATGTGGGGCGCTCATGGTCCGGGCTGCCGGGGGGCCGCCGGGGGGCCGCGGGCTTTCCTCTCCCCTCCTCCGTATACCATTCAGCCGAGCAGGGGCTGTTGCAACGCCAAAGCCGGGCTCTGCGGCCAGAGCAGGGCTCCAAAGCCGGCAACGTACGGCGTCCCGACCCGAGCCAGCCGCTGCGCCTTTATCCTGCTCCCCCACCCCAGCGCCCTCCCAGCTGGCCGGATGTTCTGCCTCCCAAGCCTAGTCCTCAGCTCTCCGCCTGTAGGGTGCGACCCTCTGGCAGACCCCTCCTCTCGCTCCTCCTCCCGCCCCACCCACGGGGCGGCTCCCTCGGGCACGCCCACCCCGCTACTCCCCTCGGGCATCTTCATGTCCGTAGTCCTAGCCTGGGAACTGGGGAGCTGGGCACGCTAGCTACCGTAAGGCCACAGATTTCCGATTTCTTTCCCCCGCATGTCAAAACCGCTGGGGCTGGGGACAGCCACCTGAGGAACCCTCAAGCTCAGTCACTTCCTAATGGAGGACTCTCCCAGCCACCCCAGTGCGGTTCTCCCCCTCACCCCCCCGCATTACCTCGTATACATTTCCTATATTTCTCTTTGTATACCCAGCGCCCACCTGGCACATTACCTGACTGGTAGTAAGCGCTTCATGAGTGATTGCTGAGTGACTGGTGTAGGCCAGAAGGATAGGGGCCAGACAGTGACTATTCCTCCTTCTCTTGGGGACAGGCAGGAGGCAGTGGGGGGAGGGGAGGGCGGCCCCCTACCTCCTCTTTAGTCCCGGGCCAATGACAAAACAAAACAATATTCCTTGTGATCAAACGGGTTTTTAAAAAATCCATTTTATTAATATCGCCTTAAAACACCTGCTTGCTTCCCACCCATATCACATTGTAAAATAAAAGAATCTTAGAATTGGACAGATCTGTCTCCAGAATCAACCAGACCAACCGCTGCCCTCTACAACAGTCTGAACAAGTGGCCATCGAGGGATTATGAAGACCTCAAGGAATGGAGAAAGCACCTGCTGATGAAAGACATTCATTCCCCTGGATCACAGGATTTAGAGCTCCAAATACTCTTAGGGATCATTTGGCTCTAATCCAATCTCTGTCTCTGTCTCTCTCCCTCTCTCCTCTCCTCCCTTCCCTCTCCGTGTGTGTGTCCTCTCTTTTCAACAAATAAGGGAAGTAGAACACAGAGAAGTTAAAATCCTTATCCCTGCCAGGTCACAGGAGCTTTTTTGAACAGTTCATATCCTTAAATTTTTCCTTCTTTCCATCCAAAATCTGACTGTAACCTCTAGCCATTGGTCTTAGTTCTGTCCTCTCTAGCCAAGCGTTACAAGCCTAAGTGCTATTCCAGAGGTATCCTGTCCTAATTTTTTTTTTCTGATCCAGCCTAAAAATTCTGAGTTGTTTACATTGTCTTCATATGGCATGAGTGCTAGTTTCTTCATTAACTGGTTATGATGGGGATGGGATCTGCACCCCTAAAAGGACTTTTACATGTTTTTGGGACCTGGACTCCAAAGTCCCTGAACCCAGATCTCTGGTGTTTGCCTGAGGCACCTGGTGCATCCCAGTCAATAATTCTCTTAACTACCCTTTTACTGGGATTCTCCTAACTTTCTCCTTTGTCTGTACTTGGTCCACCCCAGGGTACTTGCCACTCCTTAATCCCATCCAGATCTTCCCACAGTCTTTCTGTATAAAATATCAATCTTTCCCCCATTAAATTGCTCAAATTCTTAAAATCTGGCCTGCTTGTACTGGCATCACAAATGGCACAGACTCACTCACTAGGAGTCTGGCCCACTTCTGCCGGTGACACAATAGACCTTGTCTCTGACTGAAAGAAGGCCTGGGTGGTCAAATTCTTTTGAGGCAGATCTGTGCCCTGAACCTTCCATTTCAGAAGTTCCCAAGACCCTTAGACCACAGTAGTCCTCTTCTGCAGGGATTCCCATGTTTATCAATCCCTTTCCTAGAATGTGGGATCCAGAAATGTGGTTCACACTAGGAACAGAGGGACTCGAATCTCCCAGCACTGAGCACCTTATTTCTGTGACCACAGCCTAAGAATATCAAAATGGCAGAGGTGAGGTCGGCAGTGGGGGGGGGACATCATCAAAAGTACAACCTGAAGCTGCGTGGAACCCTCTTGGCCGCCTCCCGGGAGTACTTTATGATCCTCTCCCTTCCACCTCGTACTTAAATGGTTTGGTTTGTTGTAACATAAAAACAGGCCTTTGGTTTGGTTATACCTATTGACTCGTAATTTATCTGGTCCACTGTTTTAGTTTGTTGAGACCTCTCACATCTCTCACCCCCAATTTCCTCTCTCGGTGGTGAAAGGAAGTATTGACTTCAAGCGACTTAGTTTTTTGGTTTTGGTTTTGCTTGGTTTTTGTTTGTTTTTTGGTCAATGAGAGAGAATGAGCAGAAATAGGAAATAAATGGATATTTGCATCTGATTTGGGATTCTGATGGTTTCCACTCGTAATCCCTGTCTCAGAGTCCATTGGTATGGAACTCTCTCCTTATTGGTGGGGAATGAAGGCCCCATTCTGCATGAAGGGCAGGGTAGAGTTGGTGAGAACTGAAGGAAGCTCAGTTTTGAGCTAGTCCTCTTTGAGTGCCTTATGGGCTTTTCAGGGTGAGTCCTCCTGTGGTACTTACCAATCTTTGAGTCTTCTTTGGGACTCTTCAAGTGTTGAGTTGCTTCAGGGGCTCCTAGCTCTTAGCTCTAGAGAAGATGGAAGAGGCCAACCTCACTTTTCGCCATTTGGGGGTGTCATAGTAAGTGAAAGGGACATTTTCAGCCCAAAGGCCCAAATTCACACAGTTCTCACACCTCTATCCAAGGGTTTCACTGCAGCTGTTACTATTTCCTTAATACAGAAAGAAAGAAAATTTGCCTGCTCTAATTTTTCAAGAAAACCTGCCCAAATTAATCCAACACTCCAGTATAGTATTCTGTTTCACATTTCCTCTCAAAGCACTTTGTAGTTTTGAAATTACTAATTACATGTAATTATATCTTTATCATGTTATTGCTATGTTAGGCTTTGACGTACTTTAGGTCAAGTCCCACGTCTGTCCTTTAACATGCATTCTAATAAGACATAATTAGAGCTAGAACTTAAAGGCACCATTGGAATATTCTACTCTAACCCCCTCATTTTGCAGACAGGAAAATGAAACTCATAAAAAACTTAAACGACTTGCCCACAGTCACACGTAGCAAATAAAAGAGCCAGGATATACACGTATTTAGAAAAACTTATATCACAAGTGGCCAACATAAGTTTCAGCGCTAAAAGAGGTAAATCCCTGGTTGTCTGGAAAAAATCAACCACTTAAATGACTTATTCTTCGAGAGTTGTGGCAGCGTTTCTACTTTGCCAGTTGCACAAGATCTCCCCAGGAAGATGTTTGTATAAGTGTCTTGTATTGAGAGATTGCTCGGCTTAGTACAGAGAGGCTGGGGCGCTCACCACGCTCTCTCCTGCACCCCCAGATTTGGTTTGCTTAGTCTCAGTGCTTGAGAAACTGCTTGCTATTGGAGGGCTGCCTTTTTTCCATAATCATTGGCTTGTTGACACACTTTCAGCCAGAGACAATGCTAATTATGACTCACAAGTCTAGGGATTCCTGCAAAGGGAGAAAGTAACAAAGGTATTCAAGATTCTATGTGAACTGAGTAGAGGGCAGGTAATTTACTGCTGTTCACAAAAAGGAATGCTAAGTATAAAATAATCACAGTGTATATTAACAGGATGATTAAAACAGAATTCAGTAACGTTACTGATACAATTGGCTAGGAGCAGCATATGAGCCTTACCAGAATATAAAGCAGTTTTGTAAACCTGTTAATTAGGCACTTCGCATTTCACCCTGGTACTGTACTGTCTAACCAAGTAGCCAAGTTTGAATGAATTTTCTTTCCAGTGGTCACCCTCTCCAATGCAGAAACTTCTGTTGTAGCTTGCTTCCACTGCAGCTCCTATGCCAGTGGACTTTGCTGACACTGGGCTCATGGACTCAGACTTTTTGAACTTACAAGGTCACCTACTCAAGGAAAGAAAACACAAATCACTAATAATTAAAGCAATTCGGAGGTTCTACCTCATACCCATCTGATTGGCAAAGCGGACAAAAAAAGAAAATGGCAAATATTGGAGGGGCTGTGGAAAAACAAGTACATTGATATGGTGCTGGTGGAGCTATGAATGGTTCTAACCATTCTGGAAGGCAATTTGGAAATATGCATAAAAATGACTAAATAGTGTATGCTCTCTATGCTCCTGCTATCCCACTGCTAAGCCTACATCCCAAAAAGATCAAAGAGAAGATTCTATATGTATAAAAATATTAATAGTAGCTTCTTCTGTGGTGCCAAAGAACTAGAAACTAAGGGAGTGTGTATCAATTCAGGAATGGCTAAAATGGATGTAATGAAATGCTATTTTGTCGTAAGAACTGAGAAGAAAGTTTCAAAGAGACATAGAAAGACTTGTAGGAACTGTCACAGAGTGAAATGAGGAGAACCAGAAAATAATTTATACTCTAACATCAATATTGTAAAAAGAAAGAAAACACAAAAAAGGCAGGGGCTGTCAAGGACCCAGGTGAAAACTCACCTAGTTTCTGCATTGGGGCACCAGCTACCACACGAACATGTTTGCTCTGACAATCCTAACGACTGAAGCCAAGAAACCTGAATCAGAAGGGTTTTGCGGTATCGAGGTGGTGTATGAATGTAGATAGGTCAGGCCTAGAGTCAAGAAGACTTAACTCCAAATCTCGTCTCGAACAGTTACTTCTCCTTGTTCGACCCACAGCACATTGTTTGCCCTCTGTCTGCCTTACTTTCCTCACATGCAGAATGGGGACAATAATAATCTTAGTCCTACCTCCCAGGGATGCTGTGAGCATCCAGAGATAGTAGTTATAAAGCCACTGGCATGTAAGGGCTATGCAAATGTTAGCTGTTAATATTTTTTTCTTCTCCTTGCTGCTATCACATAAGGGACCACTTAGGGTTTTATATATCACATGAAAATACCAAATCCTTTCATCAGTGGGTTACCACATGACTGGAAGCAACACCAAAGCTTGCATATGGCCAGCCAGGAGTAGGAAAAGACACCTGTGCAAGCTCAGATAACCCCAATTACACATATATAATTTTTTTTTGCTTTTTGGTGGGAGGAGGGCAGGGCAATTGGGGATAAGTGACTTGCTCAAGGTCACATGGCTAGTAAGTGTTAAGTGTCTGAGGCTGAATTTGAACTCAGGTCCTCCTGACTTCAGGGCTGGTGCTCTATTCACTGTGCCACCTAGCTGCCCCACACATATATAATTTAATCTGGAGATTTATACTGGGTGATTTGGGGGACTAATAGTTATCCATTAAAGAATCTCTAGTTTCCTTGAACCCAAAGATCCAACTTCTAGGCATATATACCAAGGAAGTCAAAGACAGAAAGGCCCAATACACATCAACATACTTATAGCAGTACTTTCCATAACAGCAAAACCAAAACCAAAACCAGAAATAAAGTATATTGAGGAATGACTAAACAAAATGTGTTAAATAAACATAACGGAATATTACTATGCCATAAGGAATGATGAATATCAAGAACAGAAAGAAACACAGGGAGATTTATACTTTATGGAAGCCAAATGAAGTAAGCAGAAGGAGGAAAACAATATAACATAATAAGTACAACAATGACAAAACAAAATATAATAAAATCAAAATATTGAAAATTACTCTCCTTATGGGTGGGCAAGTTGTGGTACGTGATTTTGATGCAGTCCTGCTGTGCTATAAGAAATGACAAGCAGGATGCTCTTAGAAAAACCTGGCAGACGATGCAAAGTGAAGTAATCAGAACCAGGAGAGTGCTGTACACAGTAACAGCAACAGTGCACGGTAATCCGCAGGGAATGACTTAACTGTTCTCAGCAACACAAACATCCAAAACGATTCCAAAGGACTTGAAGGAAAAAACCAAGGGAGTCTAAATGCAGATTGAAGCATACTTTTGTTTTTATTTTATTTTTCTTGGTGTTGGGTTGTGGGTTTTTTTGGCTTATGTTTTCTTTTGCAACACGGCTAATATGGAAATATATTTTGCATGACTGCACATGTACAATCTATATCAAAGTACTCGTCTTCTCAATGAGGGGATAAGGGCAAGGAGGATGGAAAGGATTTGGAACTCAAAAATTTTCAAAAGCAGATGTTAAAAATTGATTTTACATGTAACTGGAAAAAAGTAAGATATGAAAACAAATAAAACACCTCCCCTTTTTTCAGAGGTGGATGTGAATATACTGTAAGTTTTAATAAAAAAATTCTCTTTCTGTGCAATTCTTTACTACAGGGAACAGTTCTTTAAGAAAGGGAGAGAGACCATTGTGGAGATGTTCTTTGTAACTACGCATGTACAGCCTGTATTGAATTACTTGTCTTTCCAGTGGGGATGGGTGACAAGGGAGGAAGGGAAAGAATCTAGAATTTAAAGTTCTATAATCAAATGTTAAAATATATATTTATACGTGTTATTATTATTATTATTATTAACTACATGCAACCGGGAATTAAGATACACCGGCACTGGGGTAGGGAGACCCATCCTGCCCTACTGGAAAGCCAGAGGGGCCATGGGGGAGGACACAGGAGAGAGCAGATTGGGGGAGGGGGTATGCAGTGGGACAGGGCTGTTTTGGGGTGGTGGGTGGGGGAAAGATGGGGAGAAAATGTGTAACTCAAAATCTCATGGAAATGAATGATGTAAACAAGAAAATTAATTAATTAATTTAGAAAAAAAGAAAGGGAGAGAGACAAGATATACTTGTCAATGAACATTACATAAAAATAAATAAAAGTTAAATCAAATCTTTTTTTGAAGTTTCTGGTTTGCTTTCTTGCTTCTCCTGATACTTTCTTCTGTAACACTGTGAACTGCCCACTTGCCAGTGAGGATGCAGTCTCAGTGTTATCATATGTGGAGTATTCCAGGTTTTCCTGTAAAGACCATGAGCCAAGATGGGGAAAAACGCCCCAGAGTGTCCCCAGCCCTTTGGGTGTTCGCCTTTCACTCCAAAATACTTCTGTGTTCTTGAGAGGGACGACGGCGGCAGAGGAGGCAGCATTACACTGCCAGCCCGGGCAGCCTCTTGCCACTTCACTGATTTGATGACTTCACCTGCCATTTTAATATTTAAGCTCTTTATTTAAGTTTGTTTTTATGTTAAGATGTTTGTCAATAGAAAAGTAGTTTTTAAAAGACATTCACATAAAATATTGTATAAGTAGAAAAATTTCTTTTTTTTCCTCTTTTAAGAATTAAGTTAGTTTTTAACTTTGCTGAGAAATGCCAGACACCCTATCCCAGCTCCCCCCCATTACTTCCTGTTTCCCTGTTTCTTCCCAGCCTCTTCTAGTCTTACTCTAAGATGACTCTTAACTAATTTCTAATGATAACTCAAGTATTAGCTGACATACAGTCCCACTCTTATCTAGAAGATTAAAAAATATCGAGTCACAGTAAAGATGGTGAAGGAATACAGGAAGATTTTAAGATGTAGTGTACGGAATGACTTCTGCCAAAAAGCTCTCCCAGCATAGCAACTTGAGGCTGGAAATGGGGAGGGACACTATCTGTCCTCTAGGGCGTGGGGGAGCACGCGGGATCATTTGGAATGGGTTTGGAGAGCATTCCTTCAGTATCTCTGTCGTGCTACAGAGGGCACCCTGCCAGTTTCAAGTTTGGAAACACTTTCTGGGTATGGGTTTACTCAAAGAATCATAGTATTTCATTCTGAAAGCGGCCTTCTAGTCCAAGTCTCTCTTTTTACATTGCAGGAAATTGAGGCCCAAAGATAGAGGTTAAGTGCTAAAGTACACACAGCTACATGTCCCCTCCTTTTGGACTAAAGCTTCATCCGTCTTCTTCCTTCTTTAGTTCATTGCCAGTACCCTTTGTTTCACCTGGGTTCCTCCCTTAGATTAACCATGCAAAGTGGGTCAGCTAGCCACTTCTCCGATCCCCCTCTTTTTGAATTAGGTACATAAAATTTCAGCATTCTTAACAGTTGTTTTTTTTTTTTTTTTACTACTAGTAACTACATATATAAAAAGAACAGTGACCTAGATGTAGCTTCAGGAATGAAAGCTTTGTGCTAAGTGAATGGTTCTGATATTAGGCGAGTCAATTGGCATTAGCTGAATTGAATTTACTACCCACAACCTAAATATCAAGTAGACCTGATATTCCCAGTGGGAATTTATCAACTCAAGACAATGAAATGGAGTTAAATCACCTATGCACACAGCTGCAGAAAAAGAAAAAACCCCAATGTTTTTTTTTAATTTTTTAAATTTACTTATTTACTTTTAATTTACAAGATTCAGTTCCACAATCACTTGAGTTTCAGATTTTCTCCCCTCCTTCCCCCGCCCCCCATGGTGGCGTGCAATCATGTGTAGGATCTGCAAATACTTTCACATTTGTACAATAGTTTGGTCATATAGAAGGGTTGTAA
>JAQQSU010004094.1:0-14175 GCA_028627135.1 Pseudochirops cupreus | reverse complement strand
AACCAGATGATTATTCTTTTGTTCCTTGTTCTAAATATTGTGGCTACTGTAGTGAAAACTGTGTGGCCATTCTAATGTTAAGTTGTTGTGAACACTATATTGTGATTTTCTGTGATAAGATGTAATGTTGTGAATATTATATTGCGATATATTGTGAATGTTTGCCTTGATTTGTAATGGAATAAATGGAGTGTTCACTATACTGTGTAATCCGAACTTTAAAAGCTGTTCACAGTAGCATTCTTTTGGGAAGCTGCTTGTGCATGGCATTATAGACCATTGTGTCTGAGGCTAGATTTGAACTCAGGAAGATGAGTCTTTCTGACTCTAGGACTGACACTAACTAAGCACATAGCAGGTTCCTAATAGGTCAAGCTGAATTGTTGAATAACAAATCCTAACCAGATAGAAGATGGCCAGCCAGTAACACGACCACATCAGTCTGATCAGGCCCTTCTGAGCTTCCTGAAATCACCCCTTCCCCCCACACCCCACCAGCCAATTCCCACCTCCCTGCTCTCCAGCTCCAAGCTGAAACAGGCCCACTGAACATATGGATTCCCTAGGAAGTGGTTTCTTTGGCAACAACAATCGTAAAAACTTGTGGAAATTCCTTCCGTGACTTGGTGCCTTTAGCAGCTCAGGTAGCCCCAGCTTTTAGGAGCAGGGAGGTTGGGAGCATCTGATTTTGATTACCAAGCCGAGGAGGATTTACAGCCTCATCAAGAGGAGTGGGGAGCACAGAATGGTAGTTCCCTCTGATTTATGTGCTCTTTAGAATAAAGCCTTTTCGGCACATAGTAGGAACTCAGTAATGACCTGTTGGATTGGATTGCTGACAGTGTGGGAACGCTGGGCTCCTGAAAGGGTCAAGGGCTAGGAGGGAGTCATGGGCTAAGGGAGAAGCAAGCTGTCCCCAGTGGCACAGTGAGCTGTGGTAGAGGAGACTACAGGAGTAAAATGGTTTGGGTAGGATTTCAGTCCAAGATAGAAAGCATCTGCCTGCTAAGACTGGCATGGTCAATTTTCCAACCTCCTAAAAGGAAGTGGAGAAGCATTCCTGGGGTACCAGGTACCCCACCTCATTAGAAACTCACCACTTGTAGATCATTCCCCAGTAAAGATTAGATAGCACACCTCCCTCCAGCGCCCCCCCGCCCACCCCCAAAAAGAAACCCAGGAAGGCATTTCTAGCCTTATCCTGCCCCTGAAAAAGCCACTGGGAGCAGATGGGTGAGAGGTCTCACCACCTTCTGGCCTGTGGTGTGACTAAGGGGGAGGGGGAGACGCAGAGCCAAGACCCACCACGACCACCAAGAGGCCCAGAGTGACTTTTGCTGGCCATGTGAAGCAAGCCTCTGTATTAGCCTGCTTGCTGGTTGCCCTCAGCTGCTTGGAAGCTCTCAGGAAAATATTTGCTCTGCTCTATGGTATGTGCAGAGGCCAGGGAACTTTTGGTAAGATGCCAGGGTACTCCCAGGGCTTTCTTCTTTTTGTACTCCTAAGTTTGTGTTCCATGATGTTTTCTAGAGTAAGTGTGTCTCCCACACCCATTCCACAAACATTTATCACCTAGGGTGTTGGAGCTGGAAAGCATCTGGGAATTATAATGGGGGGGGAATTAGAGTAGCCTCCCCTGATAGGCTGGGGATACCTTCCATGGGGCTAAGCCATTCTTCTGACCCCTTCTTGTGACTTACATGCTCTGGATTCTTGCTGATCAGAGTATACTAGTGGGTCCCTTTGGTTTCTTTGAGGGGATCAAGGAGAGGGGGGTCTGTGCCAAAGATAATTGGTGACTGAGCCAGAGAGAGTAGTCTATTCAATTGAGTTTGAGTAGTTTGCCTTATCTCATCCTGTCTCTTCCCCTCTGTCAAGCATGCTGGAGTGTTTCCTGTCTCTTCAGACTTCCATAGTACAGAGCAGCGGATCTCTTTCCGTCCTTCAGTAGGTATGGTGACTGCTCCCACACAGTAGGAAAGGCATATGCTTATCTCAGTGAGCCTGGGACTGGACTTTAAGGCCCTAGTTGCCCCTTTGTGCTAGATGTTGCTTTCTCTGAGCACAGAGGATCAATGAGCAATCCTGAAAGGGACATTCCTGTTCTTGGGGGCCACTCTGGTAGGTTGGGAGCTTCTAGGTCCAAAGACTGGTTGCCCAGTAGGAAGCGATGTCTGCAACAAATTCTTGGAAGAGAACGTGACCATCGACAGGAAGGCGAGTTGTGCATTCTGAGTGGGCCAAAACTGAGTTGCTCTGATGGTACAGATCAGAGTTACAAGTGAAATGACTGTTCAGCAGTCCCACAATCCTTCTGTGAGTTTCTACCCGTCACCTCAGGGAGACTATACTAGGAATAATGGGTTATGGGAATTATGGGCTATAGTTTATGTTTAAGTCTTTCGTGTTTTAAGTATTTCTTCATGGGTAGGAGAATCAAATAATTGTCCTATGCCTGATCTACTTTCTGCCTTCCAGAAGAGACTCTATTAATGCCTTTTGAGGAGAACATAGACATGAGTCAAACTTAAATTTTGCCTAAGAGATTTTCCCCAAAATTTTACTCTTGGGTGGGGGTATCTCAATATATATGTATATATATACATATACATATATATACATATATATGTATACATATGTATACATACACACACACACATGTTCCAGAGAACATGAGAATTGCCTGACTATCCCCTTTTTAGATCTTAGACTTCCCTAGAACATGAAACCAGCCCATGTGAGCCCAGTACCAGGACTCTTTGTTGGGAAGGGGATGTGTTTCTCCTATAAAGTGTGGGTCTTACATAGTTTCAAACTCATAGGACCTTAGATGAAGAACTAGAGGGAATTCTGGATGTCCTTTTATGTATCGTGGAATGAATCACAAGACCTCAGAATCCCTTTTCTGCTGTTTGTTACCTGCAGGATCCTTGGTAAGTTACTTAATCTCTCCATGTCTCAACTTCCCCATGTATAAAATGAATAGAGTGGACTAGATAGTCTCTTCAGTTTCTCCTTGCTCTAAATTTATAATCCTGTGCCCTAATCCATTTTTCTCCTTCCTTCCTTCCTTCCTTCCTTCCTTCCTTCCTTCCTTCCTTCCTTCCTTCCTCTCTCTCTTTCTCTCTTTCTCTCTCTCTTTCTCTCCCCCCCCCCCCAAGAAGTTAAATGAAGTTAAATGACTTGAATAAGGACACAAAGATAGGAGGAGGCAAAGCTGGGAATCAAGCCCAGGTTCTCTGACTCCAAATACAATCTTCTTTTAACTGAACCACAGTCTTTTTCACCCAATGGAGAAATTGAAATCCAGATAGGAGAAACATCCTTTTTATTTGTATGAAGTGATTTTGTAGCCATGATGTTCAGGCCAGAAGAAGGTTTGCTTGTCTCTTCCCTGTTTACTGATGACTGATAGCAAGCCAACAAGCATATATAAGTGCTTACTACATGCTGAACATTGAGGACAAGACCAGTCCCTGTACAGTGTTCAATGGAGCTTTATTAAAGCTATACCTTTGCCCTACTTCCCACATCTGCCTAGGGCCTTGGCCAAAAGACCTAGCTAACCCTGAATGTACTGAGCGCCTGAAAGCAGTAACTGCCCTAATTTATGGTCTCTAGTGACAAATCTTTAAGAGGGGCATATCCCCTTGCCTTCTTTCTGAGAGAAGGATCTCTCCATACTTAACCCCCTCAGTTAACTCACCTCTGAGAGATTTCTCTTTTATCCCTGCAATTATACTTAATGTTGGGTTCACTAATGATCCCAGGGCCCTGGATCCTAAGAGGGTTCTTCTTGCTTCTTATTCTTCATATCACCATACACCAGATGAGAGGAGGCATTGCATCTTCTACCAGGGGTGGGGAACCTGGGCCTGGAGGTCACATTTGACCCTCTAGGTCCTTGTGTGGCCTTTGACTGAATTAAAACTTCATAGAACAAATCCCCTTTATAAAAGGATTTGTTCTGCAAAACTTGGACTCAGTCAAAGGCTGCACCCAAAGAAGAGCTGCTAGTAGGCTGGTAGAGCTGGAATATAGAATAAGTAGCAGGGAGCAAGGTAGGAGAAGGCTGGGAAGATTAGGAAAGTGCTGTAATTGGAGGACCTACAATTGGCTCCCTCCACTCATTGAAGCATGATTTCAACCAAGGTCTTCTTGTCTCCAAGTCCAATACTATCCACTCTATCCCCAAGCTCCTGGAAGTCTCACAATCCCACTATGTATCTCTAGCACCTAGGACAGCACCTTGTGCATAGTAGGTGCTAAATAATAGTTGTGGGATAGAAGAAAAGAATAAGAAGCAATTCTGCCTCAGGGAGCTTATGCTTTAGCTGGGGAGCTTGCAACAATTAGAGACCATAGTAGGCAGTGGGAAATTAGCTGGAAGCGTGTTATGCAGAGAGGACCAGCGTTTGCTACTCACTCTGGAGCAGAGGGAAGGATTTGGCCCTTGAGTCAGTTCTCAGCCATGTCAAGTTCACCCAAGTGTTACTCCTGGGTGAAACTGCCCTGCTCTAGTACAAATTGGGTCTGACTGGGTCATCTAGTCATTGCCAGGCTGAATCAAATTTGGCATTCTTCACTCTGACCTGGAGCGGTCAGCCAGATTGAATTCCAGGTTTAACCTGAGGCCTGGGACAGGATTGGCTCATTCAGGTGAGTTTAATTCAATTCGATCCCCCCCAAAACTTATTAAGTGCCTACTATGCACAAGTTATGAATGGAACAGTAGCTAGATGAAAAGGTAATAGTCTATGTCTTATGTTCTCCTGGAGATAGGCAAATACTTTGCTAAGTTTAAAAAAAAAGTAATTTCAGGAGGAGGAAAATACTACTTAGTAATTAAGAGGAATTGGGAAAAGTCTCTTCATGGAAGTAGTATATGAGGTGAGCCCTAAATAAAATTAAGTACTCTAAGGGGGCCAGGGACAGTGAGGAGGAAGCAATAACGTGGAGATGTCCATCCTTCCAGCCCTACATGATTTTATTAATGTCCTTCATCCAGCTTCAGCCTTATGTGGAATCTTGGCTTGGAAGGTCCCTTCAGGGAAAAACAAACAAGTTACATTGTCATAGTTGCCACACAAATTGTGCTTAGAGGCTTGGACTGATGTTTGGAGGTTGAATCAGGCTGAGTGGGTTCAAGTTCTGTTTTGGGTACTTATTAGCATCAGTGATTCTGGGCAAATCTCCTGAACTCCCTGAGCCTCAGTTTCTCCATCTGCCAAAGGAGGATGATAATAATAATGGTAGAATTTGATCCCAGGAGTTCCTGACTCCACCTCCAACAGTCTATCTACTCTACCACCTAGCTCCTTAAAGGCTGACTCCCCCTTCCCTCACTTATACCTAGTACCTAGGACAGAGTCTTGCCCATATTTAGTACTTAATAAATGTTGAATTGAACTGAATCTGTCAGATGGTGACAAAGATCCTTGTCTAATCTCTCCTATGAGTTTATCCTAAGCATAGTGTAGTGTGTTGCTACCAGCATCTCTTTTCAATCATCTCCCCATGTCCCTGTGGATGAGTTCTAATCCTGGGTATGCTCAGAGCAGGATCAAATGTGACAGGTGTGTCAAAGCACTAGCTGGGCTCAGGTATTAGTAGTACCATCATTATTAGCGGTGTCATCCTGCAAATGCATCTTCCCACCCAGTTGTTTCTTTGGGTGCAGCCAAGAAGGTGCTGACACCCTTCAGTATCTGTAGGGACAGGTGGCAGATAATCCAAATTCAACAGAGGGTGGGGGAAAGAAAACTGGTCTAGAAGATAGTATGGTTTGGGTTTGAGTCCCTGCCCTGCCATTTACTTTGTGGCCTTGGGCAAAAATTTTACCTTCTTCGAGTCTGATTCTTTGTCTGTAAAATGGGGATAATCTTTCTATAATCTATCCCAGGAGGGGTGTGTGTGTGTGTGTGTGTGTGTGTGTGTGTGTGTGTGTGTGTGTGTGTGTGTGTATGTGTGTGTGATGAAAGTACTTTGTAAGTCTCGAGGTACTATGCCAATGTAAATTACAATTTTTCTAAGAATTTGGGGGTGTTTGGCTTAGAGTAGAGAAGACTTGGAGTGCGATAGTTGTATTCAAGACCTTGAAGGGTTGTTGTGTGGAAAAGGGATTAAACTCGTTTTCCTTTCGTTTCCTACAGAGAGGTAGACTGAGGCATGCTTTAAGGAAAATGCTTTCTTTAGAATGTGAGCTCCTCAAAAGGAGGGATTGCATCCCCAGCTCTCAGCACAGTGCCAGGCACAAGGAAAGCACTTAAATGCTTGTTGACTGTTCCTAAGTGGAATGGGTTATTATTGGGGGTAGATGAAGGCTGGATGACTGCTAGTCAGATACAGTATCAGCAGGATTCCTTTTTAGGTATGGATTGGACTTGATCAAGGTTTCTCAACTGTAAATTTAACCCCTAATTGCTCTGTGGATAGATTTCAGGTGTGTTCCTGGGAGGAGGCATTCTGTGAACTTGGATGGAAAAGAATTACTCCTTTGTTTTCACTAGCCCCTAACTGAAATTGAGTATTTTTTTCAATTATGAATAGACATCAAATACCATCTTGAGAAGGGATTCATTGGCTTCATCAGACTGCCAAAGGAGGCCATGACACAAAAAGGCTAAGAATCCCTGGTTTTGAAGGTCTCTGAAAGTCTGTGATTTGAAACTCTGTCAATGCTTGGCTAGTCAGCCCAAGATGCCAAGGCAAGGCAATCGAGGTGTGCTCTCTTCCCAGAGCAGGGGTGGGGGAGCCACTCTGCTGTTCACTTGGGCTTTCTGCTAATCATTTCCAGAGAAGCTCAGAGCCGAACAGCTGACCTGCTTGTGAAAACTGCATTCTTTTCCCTTTCTGTGGCTTCCCACTTCCTATTAGAGCGGTCCCTAGGCCAGCCAGGCTCAGGGTCACAGCTGGACTCTGCCAGACACTTTCCTGTACTTCTCACATTGCTCTCATTTATTTTGAATAAGAGGGAGCATGGGAGGCTGGGATGCTGGGAAACCAACCAGAGGAAGTCTTGCCTTTAAAAAAAAAAACAAAAAAATCCACCCCATGTTAAATTCAGGTGATTTTATTGGTACCACACCAAAGTTAGAACTAAATTGAAGCAAAAAGGGAGTACAGACATTCATTCTCCTTGTCATGTTAACTTTCTTTTAATCCTGTGAAAGTCAGTGTGTACATGAATGGAAATGGCTAATGGTGCAGGGGCAGATGTACTGAACCAGGAATCTGGACATCCAGCTTTAAGTCCTTGATCTGTTACTAGCTCATCATATGACTTTGGAAAGGTTATTTTTACCAACCCCTAGCTTCAGCCGCTTTGGCTGGTGAGGTGCAGTCTGGAGTGGAGGAATACAGGGCTCCTTTAAACAAAATGAATTGACCAGGGCAGTAATTAGACCTTTAACCGTGGCTCCATTCACACAGAGTCAGGACGACTTGAATTCAAACACTATCCTTGACCCTTTCTAGCTGTATGACCCATTGGCAAGTCTCATCATCATCATTGTCACCATCATCAGCATTTACAAAGCACCTATTATGCTGAGTGAATAGCCCTTCACAATCATCGTCTCATTTGTTCCTCACAACAACCCTAGCATGTAGGTGCTATCCCCACTTTGTAGATGAGGGAACTGAGTCATATACAGGTAAAATGACTTGTTAGGGTCACACATCTAGCCAGTGTGCAAGGTGCGATTTGGCTTCAGATCTTTCTGACTCCAGGCATCTACTCTGTCTAAATGCCCCCACTTTGACTCTCTGTTATGTTTTCCAAAGCCCCCATTCCTTGAATGGGTTTCAATTCTCACCTCCGATCCTGACTCATTTTATGTGATGAGCAACTCACTTCATGTCTTGGACCTCAGTTTCTGGTGGATTTCTGGTGGAACTTGATGGCTGTTAAGTCCCTTTCAGCTCTGAATCTATGATGGGCAGGTTTTAATCTTTTAAAAAAATATTTAATTTATTTATTTTCAGTTTTCAACATTCATTTCCATAAGTTTTGAATTTTCTCCCCTTCCCTTCCCCTCCCTTCCCAAGACAGCATGTAATCTGATATAGGCTCTACACATACATTCCTATTAAACCCATTTTCACATTAGTCATGTTGCATAGAAGAATTATAACAAATGGGAGAAGCCATGGGAAAGAAAACAAAACAAAAGAGAAAATAGTCTGCTTCACCCTGCATTCTAACTCCATAGTTCTTTCTCTGGATGTGGACGGCATTTTCTATCATGGTCCTTTGGAAAAGTTTTAGGTCCTTGCATTGCTGAGAAGGGCTAAGGCTATCAAACTTAATCTTTTTTATCTTGCAGATGCCTTGGGCAGTATGGTGAACTCAATGGATCCCTTCTCAGAATAATGCTTCAAATTATTGAAGGTAATGATGAATTGTGGTTGGAGATTAGGGAAAATAAAGAAGTGATTTTTTTTTTCCTATCCAAGTTCATGGATCTACCCAGAGACCCCAAGGCATCTGTGGACCACAGGTTTAGAACCTTCTGACCTCTAACAATGGGTATAAGAAAATCTGTATTCCCCACCTCACAGTACCGTTGAGATAAATTGAAATGAAATTGTGTAAGCATTTGAAAATTTTCAGGTGTTATATAAATGTCCGCTGTCATCATCATTTGTATTAAAACACTGAGATCCAATACTGCATTAGTATAAAGATCTGGTATGGAAAATTCCCTCACCAAGGTAGATTTATTGACTCATTTGTAGGTTATACTTTTAGTGAGTTACCTAAGGGACCAAGAAGATGTAACTTCCCCAAGGTCACACATCTAGTAGGTGTCAGAGACCACATTTAAATTTAGGCTCAAACTCTGTTCACTATGTCCACCACATTGTCTCCTTTACTATTATGATCATCTCATTATCTTCTTCTTGTTTGTTGTTATTACCTATCCAAATGAAATATGTGGTCCAGATGACTTCAGTTAGAGAAGACTCCTAGACAAAAGAAACTCCCTTTACACTGCTCCCAGGTGGTGAGAGTGAGCTGGACAAGGGCGGAAGATGCCCAACTGACCGGTTCTCTATTCTTAGGATTCCCTCAGTCTCTTCCATCCCCTTTTCAACCTCTAGTTATTACATCATCCTTCCTTTCCTTTCTCTTTCTTTTTGTGACTGAATTCTGCAAAGATTATTTCTGATGCATGTCCTAGTGGGTTACTCTGGGAAATAGATGGACTACTACTTGATGGAAGTTAGATCTCTTGATGAATTCCCATTTTCCTACAAGTGATCAGATCATTCTGACTGGGGAAAGATGCAACTTCCTGATGGAAGTGGAAACCATGAACCTTTGACTGTCCCTCTAGAAGAGAAGATTATTGTTTGTTAAGGGCTTTTAAGGAGTCCCCTGAACTTGTTTTTTTGAGTTGCCATACTTTCCAGAAGCACTGGGGCTAGAGCATAAGAAGGCCCTGAATGTGTCAAGGATGAAGTTCCCCGTGCCCATGACATAATTTGTTGCTTGCACCCTAAGCTGGACTCCCTGTGTGTCCTTTGGAGACAAGACGGATGCCAGCCAATTTGTGCCAGGCAGGGGAAAATGCTTGTGTAGCTGGGCTCCTTTTTGAATAAGCAGACCCTCCTATCTTCATTGTTTGGTGGTTCCCAAGGGAAAAGAATTTGACTTTTGCTATTACCTTGCTCCTCCCCTTTGGGAGGGATTATTGCATCTTTCCCCTCCCATGCCACTTCCCTTCCTGCATTCTCTTCTTCCTTTGGTTGTACTGTCATAAATATGCAAACTTCTGTGAGGGCTGTGAACTTTTTGGGTTCCCCATGCATGTTCATTTCTTTTGTAATAAACCTGGTCTTGTAATATTTTTGTGTCTGTTGACATTTTGCATGTTTTATTTTCCATATAATTGGAACCCATGATGGAAAAATAATAATTGACATCAGCTCCAATTCTGCATGTGCTTGCAATATCATTATGAGAAAGCATTTTGTGTGTGTGTGTGTGTGTGTGTGTATAAATATGTTAGTATACACACATATACACACACACATATAGGCAGGGGGAAAGAAAGAAGATGGCTATCGGGGTGCAGATCCATCCTACTTCATTTTGGGAGGTCCTGAAACCATTATCCTCTGTAAAGCCATGCACAAGCAGCTTTCCAGAGGACTGCTGCTGTGAAGAGCTTTCAAGATTCTGATTACATATTATAGTGAACACTCCGCTTATTCAGTAACAAATCAGAGCAAAACATTTACAGAAAATCAATGTATTGTATTCACAATATTACAACTTATCACAGAAAATCAAGATACAGCATTCACCATGTCACAACTCAACTACTTATCACTAAAATGGCCACATAGTTTTCACCAAAGTGGTCACATAGTTTTGAACAAAGTACAATCATTTAGTCAGTCAATCACTTAGTAAACCATTCAATCATGAAGTACAAAAGGTCAAAGTCCTCCACTCATGGGGTGCAATTAAGTTATAAATCAGTCACTATTCAATTATTTGTCACTACTTAGTACCCTCTTAAGGGGTAGTGGAAAATACAAACCGCTCAGTCACAAATAAATCAAAATTTCATCACTACTCAGAATCTACAGAGAGGTCCCTTCGTCTTGACTCGGGGCAGGCTTTCAGCTTCCATGGCTCCTCTTCCATAGTCCCAGCTCCCACTCAAATTTAACCAACTGTCACCTGAATTCAAAGGCAGACAGCTCCCAGCTCCTTGTCTAGCTCTCTGTGCAGTTGCTGCTCCATATTGAAGCTCACAGTATCCAGTCCACCTCAAGTACTTCACAGCTTCTGTTCCTGGGAAGAGAAAACTTAACAGAGCCACAGATAGACAAAGT
Organism: Pseudochirops cupreus; assembly: GCA_028627135.1. Taxonomy (NCBI): domain Eukaryota; kingdom Metazoa; phylum Chordata; class Mammalia; order Diprotodontia; family Pseudocheiridae; genus Pseudochirops; species Pseudochirops cupreus. The sequence continues at coordinate 3,324 of JAQQSU010004094.1, read as the reverse complement.
ACCAACACCACAGTCATGATTCCTCTGGCAGTTCCAGCTGGCCCTCAGAAATCCTCAGCAGCTCCTCAGTAGCTTCAGCTGGCCTTGGAAGCCTTCAACAGCTCTGTTCTCAAAATCAAAATCACATTCTCCATAGAAGTTCCAGTTCAGCAGCAAAAGCTCAGCCTTCAGGGGGTCATCCCAAGAAGTTCTGACTTTCCCAGCTGGGGTTTTTCCTTATATACAATATTGCTTCTCCCTGTTCAGCCCCTTCCTATTACATCAGCAACAGGGGTTCATACCTTCTGCTTCTTTAACAGAGGCTTAATTTGAAGCTAGGTGCTAAGTACCTCTTAGCTTAGCAATACAAAAAGATCTTCAAATTTCTTTACTGTTATATCATCTGTTTTTGTGGACTTACCTTCCCAGCCATTGACCCTATTTGAATGTGCCATTCTAGTTTCATTGTTTCTGAATGAGATCTTGTAAACAGTATTGATGCTAAGCCCTGGCAATCTCTGCCATCTTTTCTATAGGTATATTTAAAACTAGACTTGCTTCTGCTTGTGACTTCATTTGACTTCACTTCTGAGACCCTCCCCAAATACCAGGATAGATACTGAATTCACATCACTTGGCCTGAACTTTTTGCTATTTCAGCAAAATCTCTCTTCCCTTTCCCCCACAACAAGATACTGTATTACAGCAACATCAGAAGTTGGTCGGGTGCTTTTGAATGTATAATCCCCATGGATGATTCTAAGATATGTGCAAGGCTTGCCCATTAGGCCATATTTAGCACCAACAAGTCTGTTCATGATACCAAGGCAGCTGAAAAAAAAAAGATAATTAAAAAGCCAACTTTCGCAGAGTGTCTTTTACATTGTTGTCTAATGAATGCTAAGCTCAGGGATGTCTGTGGTGCCAAAAATCTAAGCAAATATGGAGTTGGTCTATTTTCTGCCCACAGTATGTTCACTGGTCCAAAACAGAAACATTTGCCAATATGGTATAATCAGTAAAATTGAACAAATCAAATTAAAAGTGGATAGCAAAGCTGAGTATTATTTTACATGTATTTATATATGTCTATGTCTATGTGTATATATGTATGTATATATAAATATACATACATATATATACATACACATACATATATACATATATATATATTTATATACACACTAAATTATATAACCTATGGCTTAGGGTTGCCCAGGGACTCTGAGCTCACATAGACCAACGTAGATATTGAGGGTCTCACCCTAAAGGGGTCAGTTTTTCTCATTGGCTCAAGCCCCCACCCCTACCTCAATAGAACTAATAGAAATAAAGTTTAGGTGTGGCTTATATCTAGGTTTTCCCAACTGTGGCTAGCAGGCTCCCCAACACAGGCACTCAAGGTAACATATGGATATTGGCTATAGGAGAGCCTTTATTTTTTTCTACCACAAAAAAATTCATGAACAGCCAAGGATTCAAAGGAGCCCACAATATATACAAGGTATTAGACATTCCTCCTTGACTCTGTCTGAAGTTAAAGGTAGTTGGGGACTGCTGAAAAGTGCTTCCCATTCTAGGGCCAGCACTAGCTGAAGAACAGGGCAATAGGTCTCCTGGTCTCCTTCCCCATCAGGCCTTTGGTCCTTTAGCAACAGAAAGCATTTATATGGCATTTTAAGATTTGTTGAGTGCTTTATAAATATTATGTCATTTGATACTCACAACAACCCTGGGAAGTAGGTACTTTTAAACTCCCCAATTTTCAGATGAGAAAACTCAGACAAGCAAATTAAGTGACTTACTCAGAGTCATTCCCCTAGTAAATGTCTGAGTTAGGATTTGAACTCAAGTCTTTCTGACTCAACATGCAGCCCTCTATTGACCTATCTGCTTGAGTATCTTTCTCCTCCAAAAAGCACTGAGCAACATTTGATCTCTTGGGAACTCTTGAGTCTGCACAGAAAATCCATCTTCTAAAAAATCTAGTCTCTGACCCTATGGTCAGAAAAGAAAATAGAAAGACAGAAGGTGCCCAGGAATTAAGGTCAATAATGATCACCTACCATGGACCATCAGCTGCTCCTGGTATGTATGTGGGGTGGGGGGAAAGGAGAAATCCTCTTCCCTCTACAGACTTCATCCCCAACCGCATTCTGGAAGAATGTGGAAAGGGGAAGGGGGAGTCCTAAACAGCAAAACATGACCTCCAGGTAACCTTCTGGAGCAGGGCAGCCCTTGACTCAGTCCTCTTGAGTCTCAGAGGTAGGAACCAATCAAAAGCAGGTGCGATGGTTCTCTGGATTCACTCAGCAAGCAGATGGGGTGAATGTCCACTGACATGGGTGAAAGCCTTTAGATGCTTCTAGACAAAGGCTCATACTTTGTAATCCCATCAGGTTGATAGGGAAATCATAAAATTGATCATGAGCTACACTAATTTCCGTCTTCTCTCCTTCCTATGCCCCCTCCCCTCCAATTTGTTCTGAATCTATGATTTCATCCCTTTTGGGAACTCCCAGTGGGGAAACTCTTTCCACAGATGCTGATCAGTGTCATAATTTTAACCTTAGATTTCTGAGAGTTGCCTGGAGCTATGGGAAGTTGTGTCTGTGGTCACATTAGTACGTGTTGGAGGCAGGTCTTGAAACCAGGTTTTCCCAACAACTCTGGTCCTCTTTCCACTAAGCCATGCTGCCTGCTCTCTCTCTCTCTCTCTCTCTCTCTCTCTCTCTCTCTCTCTCTCTCTCTCTCTCTCTCTCTCTCTCTCTCTTCCTCCCCCATTTAAACTGCAGATTTAACTCTTGTATAGAAAACAATAATGATAAGGAGTCAATCCCTTATTCTACTCACCTGAGGGGCACAGTGAGACAACCTAGTGTGCAGGAAAAAAAGCTGTCTTTGGAGTCAGTGGATCTGAACCTGACGCTCAGTTCTGCCACTTATTGCCTGTGTGACATTGGACAAGATGCTTCCTTTCTCTGGGTTTCAGCTTCCTCATTTGATGTGAGAGAATTATGTCAATGGTGCCTTCCAGCTATGAATCACTGACCCTGTGGCTTGCATGAGATCAAAGAACTCTTAAGAGTTTGAAGTGAGATCTGAATCTCAGTTCCAAGGCTAGAACTATATCTGTTATGTCATTATATAGAAAAGTTGATGATGGAGATAGAGAGAGATGATAGAAATATGTGAGTGAGAAAAAAAGACAAAGAGAGGGTGAGAGAAGAAGAAGAAGAAGACGAGAGGAAAGAGATAGAAAGGGAGGGAAAAAGAGTGGGGGAGACAGAGAGAGACAGAGATAGAGAGAGAGAGGAAAAGAAAGAGAGAGAGAGAGAGAGAGAG
>JAQQSU010004093.1:0-14175 GCA_028627135.1 Pseudochirops cupreus | reverse complement strand
TTTAGAAGAACAAAAGGTCTAGAATATCAAGGCAATTAATGAAAAGCAATGCTAGGAAAAGTGGCCTAGCCGTACCAGATTTTAATCTGTATTATAAAGCAGCAGTCATCAAAACTGCTTGGTACTGCCTGAGGAATAAAGTAGTGGATCAATGGAATAGATTGGGTACATGAGACTGAGCGGTCAATGACTATAGTAATCTACTGTTTGATAAACAAAAAGACCCCAGTTTTTGGGATAAGAACTCACTATTTGACAAAAACTGCTGGGAAAACTGGAATATATTATGGCAGAAACTGGACATAGACCATTATCTAACACTGCATACAAAAATCAAGTCTAAATGGGTGCATGATTTAGGTATAAAGGCTGATACTATGTAGGCAATCTAGGAGAGCATGAAATAGTTTACCTGTCAGATTTATGGAGAAGAGAAGACTTTATGACCAAACAACAATTAGAAAGCATTATAAAACGCGAAATGGATAATTTTAACTACATTAAATTGAAAAGTTTCTGTACAAACAAAGCCAATGTAACCAAGATTAAGAGGGAAGTGAGAAATTGGGAAAGAATTTTTACAACTAGAGTCTCTGATAAAGGCAGTTCTAAAATATACAGAGAATTGCCTAGAGCACTAAGAGGCTAAGGAGCTTATAAAAGATCACACAGTACGTGTCAGTGGTAGCACCTGAACCCAGGTCCTCCTGAGTCAGATCTCTAGAGGTCAGCTCTCTAGATATCCACCATTTCTCCATCCCTTACTTCTAAAAATGCTTTTCAGAGGCAGAAACTATCATCATCACTACAATCTTCAGTCATCATCCCTCGATGTCCATAAATAAACACTCATTAACACTATTACTTGGGGCTCAGCAGAGTTCATTCTGAAGGTCTCTGCATAATTAATATATGCAGTACATATATAACAATATATGAGCAATATAAGCTCATTTTATAGGACTAACCTGGAAAAAAAAGACCTAGTATAAAAGAGCCCTAGACTTGGAGTCAAAGGGCCCAGGTTCAAAATACTTACTAGCATCAAGGAAAATGCTACTTACTATCAATCTAAGTTTGAGTAAGTCCCAACCTTTGAGCTTTGGTCTCCTTCTCTACAAAATGAGGGGGCTGAACTTGATGGTTTCTGATGTTCCTTCCAGCTGCAGAGTCTATGATCCTACAACTTGGGCCATAACTTTACTACCATAATGTTGGAATAGAGGCTGCAACCTAAAATGAGAAAATATTGAAAGAAATTATATAGGTAGACATTGAATAATAACGATAACAGGCCACATTCCATTTTGATACAAGCCAGATCTGAAGAGAACAGTGGGTCTGTATTTTACCATTTCAAATGAATTACTGAGTAGAGGCAGCATGTCACAGTAGGTAAGAGAGCTGGCCCAGAAAGGGACAAGCCCTGGGTTCAAGTCCTACCTCTGAGCCATCCTGGCCCTTTGAACCTAGACAAGTCACTTCACCTCAGGCAACTCTTGAAGATTAAACTAAAGAGAAGAGGCAGGGGTAAAGAAAGTTTTACTGGTTGGGAACTCCCTTTATGAATAAAATCCCTAGTCCCTCTCCCTGTCCCTATCTTCCAGAGGTTAAGGTTCTACCTGTACTTTCATGACATATTGTTGTAGGTCACAGCCACATCCCCGCGTGGAATGAGTTAGGTTAGAAGGGGTCTATAGCCAGCCACTCCCATTCACAAAGTATTAGTTAGCTTCCATGGAATTCCCAAGCCCTGTCAAACAGGAGAGAAACAGAAAAGTCCAAGCAGAAAGAGCTTAGATAGTTGAACTCTCTTACTTGAAGGAGGAAATCAAAGGTCTGAGAAGGGTAATGACTGACCAGCAACATGCAGCTAATAACTAAAAGAACTAAAATTTGAATTCAGGCTGCCCGGCTCTTTCCCCACCACCACCATGTTCTAAACTTTGTCTGGATTCCTTTGGCAGTGTAAAAAAGCCTACAGGTCCCTTCTCAGAATAATATTTTGAAATGCATAAAATATAATACATAGGACTGCAAAGGAAAACAATTATATTGAATCACAGCTATTAAGAACTCCTGTACTTCACTTACATTTGGAAGGTCTATAGTATTCTGATTATACTACTCAAGAAAGCAAGGGAATTTAGGAGCAGACTTTATTTACAGAAACAGTGACAGCTTAGCACAAGTGAGCTATTTTTTTTAAATGAATCTTCATTTCTAGGTCGACAGAAATCATGCTAAGCCACACTTTCAACTGCACCTGTGTCGACCTGAATAAGATGGTTCCCAATCCCTTGAATGACAGTCTTTCTCGGAGCTTCGGGGCTTGTATTTGTACCTCTTCTTAGACCTGCTTTCAGAACGCTCATCACGGTAGTACGAGCGCTTTTCAGAGCTTCGACTTCTGTCCCGATGCTTGCTCTTTTCCTTCCTTCTTTTTTCCTTCCCGCTGGAGCTGCTTGAAGACTTCTTATGCCACAGTTTATCCTTCTTTGAATCCCTCCTGGAGGTTTCTGCTTTCTCAAGCTGACCTCGTGGGAGCACAGGTGAGACACTTAAGTATTTCCGACCTTCTCGCCGCTCTGGACTAGAGCCCTTCTCAAGGCTTACAGTGGCAGGTTTCTCAAAGCTAACACCATCTTTTCTGATCTTGTGTCGGGATACTATGGAGGATGATGCAGGCATTTCCTGCTTTTCCATACTCATTCTACCATCTTTGTCTTTTTTCATTCTTTTTTTTTCGTTTTTGTCTGAAAGAATAATTATATCAATGATGAAGAGGCAGTCATTCTATCCTCTGTACATATATAGCAAACACAGATACCATAGTTCATGAACAAGAATAATATTCAGAAGGAAAGTATCCTGGCAGCAAAATGAAGCAGCAAACAAACAGCTTCATTATACTAAGTATCTTCAAGGAGCTCCAGGAGTAGGAAAATTAATATTTCTAATCTTCTTTGTGTCAAAATGATAGATGAACTAAATATATACAAAATATTAGTCTCTGATAAACCTCTAGAAAATAAAACTCAGGGAAAGGATTAATTACTTAACAAACAGACTTGTGAACATTGATGAGAAATGGATTCGGACCAAAATCTCACACCACATATCTCAGTGAATGATGAAAGACGACATTAAATAATGAACTATTTTTCAAAGTATGAGAGAAAATGGAAAATGAGATGAATTTTTTCCTATCTGACAAACAGAAGGAACCATTAGAGACAAGACGGATGTGTTTGATCACATTAAAATAAAAATTCTTATGACAAAAAAACATAATTGGATGAAAAAAAGATTTGAAAACTATGGCAAATATGACAGATAAAATGATATTTAAAATACACACACACACACACACACACACACACACACACACACACAGAGGGGTAGCTAGGTGGCACAGTGAATAGAGCACCAGCCCTGGAGTCAGGAAGACCTGAGTTCAAATCCAGTCTCAGACACTTAACACTTACTAGCTGTGTGACCTTGGGCAAGTCACTTAACCCCAATTGCCCTGCCTTCCCCCCTCCATAAAGACCAAAAAAAAAAGTATGTGTGTGTGTGTATATGTATACATACAAACACACATATATACATACACACACATATGTGTTTGTTGAAAAATCACAGTAATATCTATACCTGGTTTACAATGGTTAAAATAGGGGACTCAATAGTCACTTGAAAAAACGTTATACCTCTAAGCTATGAAATGGCACAACCACTTTGGAAAGCAATTTGTAATTACGAAAATAAAATTACTAAGATGTAAGTAAAAAACCCTTTGAACCAGAGATTCCATTATTGGGCTTTATACCCCAAGGAAGTCACTGATACTCACACTCCAAAATACTTATAGTGGTGCTCTTTGTGACAGCTAAGAATTGGAAACAAAGTAGATGTCCATAGATTGTGGAACAGATAAAGAAATTGTGGTATATGAATGTAACAACAGTATCATGCTGTAAGAAACTATACATGTGATGAATACAGAATCACAGAAAGATTTACATGAACTGATACAGACTGAAGTAAGCAGAGCCAAGAAAATAATGCATACAGTAACTATAGCAAAGTAAATGGAAAGAATCACACATCAGAAAATCAAAAGTGAATGCAACAAAATTATAAAGATCAAGCAAGTATTAAAGAAGTGTGGGGAGACAGCTTCAATTTATCCCTTCATCAAGGTGGGAGCTCTACATGTTTTTGAACTTTTTCAATGTTTTGATCAGTTCTGTTTTTTTCTTCAAAAAAGTAAAAACTTATTTTTTAAAAAGTCCCACCTTACAAATAATCAAGAATATTCAAATCAAAACAACTCTAAGGTACCACCTCCAATTTGGAAAAATAAAAGCAATGAAACACAAAGCTGAAGAGATTATGGAAAAACATACAGACAGCTCTTGCTTTATGTAAATTCACATTATGCAAATACAACTTTACATAAAGATTTCTGAATGAAATCTGCATTCCAAAAAACATCTATGCTAACTTAACTGTACAGTACTGTGCTCTCTCTCTCTCTGCTCCTCCCTCTCAGTTCAGTACTCCATGGCATCCTATCACTCCATCAAAAACAAAACAAAACGAAACAAAACCAACCCTCCAAGTGAAAGCAGGATGGGGGCTTAACTTGAGACCTCTAATGCCAAGAGAGAAGACCTATGCCCCACTCCCACCCACCTGTGTGCATGCCCTGCCTTGGTATGTCTGTCTTCTATCCTTCCACACTTGGGTACCAAGTGCCAATCCCCCCTGCCTTGATTGCCATCTTCTGTCTGTCCCTGGCCCCCATGTGTTAATCCTCCTGCTCTCCATGTGTCCCTGAACCATGTGCCAGGCCCCTCCTTCCACAGGCATGTGGTCCCCACATCTGCAGGCAAATTCACATGATATAAAAATTGATTTACATAGAGGTCTGCAGAACAGTCCACTTACATAAAGCAAGAACTGCCTATACACAATTTCACTGATGGTAGTAGAATCAAAAAATTTTTGGAGAACTCCTAGAAGTATACTGTGAAAATTATAAAAACAATCATACCCTTTGTCACAACAATTCCACTGTTGTAAAGATACTCTGAAAGTATGATTAAAGACAATAAAAAAAGGAGTTATCTGTTCCAAGATTTTCACAGCAACATATGTAACTGCAAAAAACTAGAAGCAAATTAAGTGTCCCACAACAGGAGATGAGTTAAATAAACCACAAGACGTTATTACTGTAGTAGAATGCTCCAATACAACTAAGACTAATAAATATGAGGATGCAAAATCTAGAAAGAGATTTATGAAAAAACACAAGTAAAAAATGGTGAGCCAGAAGTACAGAGTAAACAATAGCCATAACTTTACAAGAGGAAAAGTGGATGAGGATGAGTGGACAAGAAATCCTACGGGAATGACTGAGAAGTCATGACATTTAATGCATTAAAACTGAAAGCGAATTATTAAGCAAAACAAATTAGTTACACTGACATCAAATATCAAGGGGATAATTAATTCAGTCAACAAGTATTTACTATGTGCGGGCACCAAGTGAGGTCCTGGAGGTAGAAGTACCAAGAGGGAAACAATCTCTTCTCACAAGGGGCTGACACTCTAATGGTGGAGACAAAAGGAACAGATGGAATACACAGTCAATAACTGCAAATAAACCCAAAGTAGTGGAGCACAAGGTAATTTGGGAGAGAGGGTTCTAGCATCTGGGGGATCAGCAAAGGCTCATGTAGGAGGTGGTGCCTAAAGCTGCATCTTAAAGTAAAAGGAGGGTTCTCCGAGGTGGAAGGGAAGAGGGAATGCATTCCAGGCATGGGCAAAGACACATGATGGAGTGCACAAGGACAAGAGAGGTCAGTAGGGCTGGCTCAGAGACTACAGCAGAGTAATATCCACTGAAGCTGAAAAGACCAGCCCTAAAAGGGCTTTAAAAGCCAAATACAGGAGTTTCTATTTGATTCTAGAGGCAAGAAGAAGTCACTGGAGTTGACTGAGTAGGACCATGGTCAGATCTGCACTTAAGGAAAATTCCTTTGACAGCCATGTGCAGGATAGACAGGAGTGGTTGTGTGGCCCTGGACAAGTCACTTCACTCCTCCATGCTTTAGACAACTCTCTAAGACTAGAAGTTGCATACTGGCATTAGTAAAGGGAGTTTCCTCATCTAGGAGTTCCCTATACCAAAGAAATCCTAGGTCCAGACCCCTCATCTCTATACAATGTTAATAACAACAGCTAGCACTTAGATAATGCTTTGAATATGTCATTAGGTCCTCACAACAATCCTGTGAAGTAGAAGTTATTATTCTCCTCATTTTCCAGATAAGGGACCTGAGACTAGGGCAAATGAAGTGATTTGGGGACCCAGTTGTGAAGCTTTGGAGTAAGAGAAGCTGAGCATGAATGCCAACTCCATTACTTACTGCTGATGGAGCCTGTCACCCCTACCTGGAGAATTCCCACAGACCAGGTAATGCCGGGTACTGCAGAAAATACCAAGGACTCGATGACTCCTTCCCAAAGGCTTAAATATAAGCGTTGCCCTAAAAACACTGGGCAACCCTGAAGTCATCAGGACAGCATACATGATAAAAAAAAAATGAACTAGCAATAAACAATCAAAATCGCATCACAGATTTCACCTTTTCTCTGCTTTTTTGTAGGCGTCTCATCTTCAGAGGATTCCGATGAACTAGGAGGTGGGGTTTTAACCCCACAGCCCTTCTCCCGGAGCGTTCGGGTTACATCATCCAGGTTCCTGGAATCCTTGGGGGGCCTATAATTAGCCACATGGTCCACTCGGATAGTTCTTCCTCTTATCTAGAGCAAGAGTATCAATATTAATAGTTAATATTATCAGTTAATGCATGATACTAAACAACTACCAAAAAGCCCTCTTACTACATCCACTCCTCCAGCAATCAACAAGGCACTAAATGGTATCAAGGAAAATAACGAGGATTTAGGCATACAAGTAATGAACTATCCTCCAACCTTTAACCTCAACCAGAAAGGAAGAGGTCTGCCACTAAAACTAAGTGCAAAGACCTGGCCAGGTGACAGCGGGCTTTTAGGATTCAAACATTTAGTAAACACTAACCAAGCACAGGAATTGTTCTGAAGAGATATGTTTAGATAAAACAGATCTCATTACCATGCAGATTACAGCCTAGTAGACAGATCAGACACAAACACTAATAACTCTAAAATAGAACATGACATAGTAAGTGCCTTAGAGAGGTACAAGCCAAGTGCTGAGTGAGGTCTTGGCGAAAGCAGTTGCCAGTCAGAAAGGAGAGGCACTGCCTGATGGGTTCTAAAGGATGGGGAGGAATCGGATGTAACTCAGTCCAACCCCATGAGCACCTACTACATGCAGAATGCTGTACTTGGTGCTGGCAATGCAAGATTGAGCAAGGGAGGGAGAGAAGGCATTCCAAACATAGGGAATATCCCAAAAGCACAGAAGTGGGAGAGTATGGGAATGTGCAAGAGACCAGCAGTCCAATCTGGCCCAAGTGTGGTCTGTAAAGGACACCAATATGAGATAAGACATTAGAATGAAAACCAGAGGAAAACCTGATCCTCTCTTTTCCTATACTACCACTTGCTCTGTTCTGACTCTTGGGCCAGTCTTCCAAATGATCAGTTAACCCACTGCTTTAATGGACAACAAAAGGAAAAAAGGCTCCAGCCCTAATACAGACAACAGATAGATCCCTTGCATGCCCGCCTTTATTTATCCCTGCAGTCAATGGCACCCTCAGAGTTCAGCCTGACCTTTGAGACTCCTGGCTTACTTGATTTCCAAGTTTTTAAAAACCCTCCTTCTATCATAATGCCCACACACACACACACACACACACACACACACACACTTGTCCTCTACAGCTTCTGCCAATTTTGTGTCTCTCCTGTACTCAAAGATCTTGTTATAGCAAGAACCATGCCCATCGTGATAAGGAGGCAAAGCCTTACCACAGGTCAGAGATTCTTAACCTGGCTCCATGGATCCCAAGGAGACTAAAGAGATTTCAAGGGGTCTGTGAACTTGAGTGGGAAAAAAAATCACATCTTTATTTCAATATAACAGGTTTCCTTTGTAATTCTACATATTTTCTTTTATGCATTTATGTTCTGAGAAGCAGTACACAGGCTTCACTAGAGTGCCAGAGGGGTCCAGGACACAAAATAGGTTAAGAGTCCCTGCCAGAGGATCGCTATCCATAAGGAAGGCCCAAGGGCTACTCATAAACACTCTTGTCTTCCTGCTAGTTGCATGTTTCTCTGATCTGCTATGTGCCCTTCTGGTGGAAAAGACTTTAGGAATCCAGAATGACCTAGAGCTGGAAGAAACTTTAGAAAAAGTTCATTTAATCCACTCCTACAAGTCCCCATTCTGCAAAGGAGGAAAGTAAGGCCCTGAATGATTGGATGAGTAGTAAGAGAGCAGAGAAAAATCAAGAAGTGGTAACTTCCAGAGTATTCTACTGGCTCATTCCCTACTGCTTCCAAACATGCTCAGCTCTCCAATAACCTCAAAAACAAAACAATACAATGATTTTCCTTATCCCTTCCACCCCCTCAAATTACCATCCTTTTTACTATTATATTCCTAACAAAAAAAGTCTAAACTTACTGCCTCTACTTTCTTTCCATCCATTCCCAACTTGGAACTGCTTGTCATCTGGCTTCTGACCTTACCATATTAATAATTCATTTCTATAGCACTTTAAGGCTTACGACATGTTTTCCATCCATTATCTCAGTTGATCCTAGGGAGATGGGGACTCCAGGGTCACCAATGACCTCTTAATTATAAATGTGGTGGCTGTCACCATTTGTAACTTTTCTGTAGCATTCTGCACTCTTGTCCAAACCCTCCTCTTGGTCACTCTACTCTCTTTGGTTTCAATGACATTGTTCTTCTCCTGTCTCATCATTTCTTTCATGTCTCCACTGGTTCACCACCCTCCCTCCTGAGTGTGGGTGTCGATCAAGAGCTTGCTCTCTCGTGCGCGTGCTCTCCCTCCCCCTCTCTTCCTCCCTCTCTCATCTCTTCCTATCTCAAGTCCTTCCTATTATTGCCTCTCTCTCCATAAGATTCCCAAGTCTATATAAGCAGCCCCCATCTCTCCACTAAGCTCCATCCACACAGTGCTAAGTAGACAGCTCCATTCAGATTCCCACCACAACTTCAAACTTAACCTGTCCAAAATTAAATTCAATGCCCCATCCCCCACAAAACTTATTCCTTGGATCTCAACTGCCCTCTGTTCATTAATAGCACTATCCTCCTAGTCACCTAGGCTTAAACCTCAGAATCATCTTTGACTTGCCCTTCTCCCTCAACCCCAATCACCAAGCTGCCAAGTCCTGACATTCTAACTGCAAAATATTCAACATCCAACACCTAGTTTTGCACATAGTAGGTTTATTGAAATGAATCAATCCAATCTTATTTATTGCTCATACACTCACTTTCACCACCCTAATATAAACCCTCATCACCTCCTGACTCAACACATTGAGTGTTCTAATTGGTTGCCTGACCTCCAGTCTCTCCTTCTCCAATTCATCTTTCTTACAACTGTCAAAATAAGCCAAGGCACAAACAGGTGTGACCATGCCATCCCACTGGCTCAGAAAAATTTCAGTGGCTTTTAGAAGTGGATAGAGTATTAAAAAAAAGACATGGGTTTAAATACCACCTCTAACAGTTTCCAGCTGTGTGAATAAGGCCAAGTCATTTAACCTCTCAGATTCAGTTTCCTTATTGGTATAAGTAGCATAAGAACATCTGCCAGGGTCCCAGGGTTCTTACAAGACTCCAATGAGTTCAGGTCTATAAAGTGCTTTGCAAATCTTACAGGCTTATATAAATGTCAGCCATTATGACGACTCAGCATTTAAGGGTTTCCTTTATTTACCTGGCTCAAGCCCACATTCCCAGCCTCCTCTTCTCTGCTTCATGGCCTCCATACCTCCAGCAAACTGGGCTTCCAATATTCTGTAAATGTGCCCAACCCTCATAGAGCAAACTGCCTGAGAACAAGAACTACATTGCTTTTCATCTTTGTGCCCCCAGACCTTGGCACAGACACTTATGCACTATAGGTACTTAATTCAATTTATTGCTGAACTGGCCATTTTAAAAAATTTTACTTTGCAGACGTTCAAAAATGAACCGGGAGCTGCCATGCTATGGGTGGAGACAAGACGTATACACACAAGTAAATGCACAATAAATACAAAGCCGTTTAGGCAGGAAGGGCACAAGCAGCCTGGTAGTTCCAAAGGAGGTGCTTGAGTTGGCTTTTGTAGGAAACCAGGGATCTTCAGAGACAGAGATGAGGAAGAGGGCAAGAGAATGCCATGGGTGAGGAATGGCCAAAAGAACAAAGGTTCATGGAGAGAAGTCATGTCTAACAAGGCTGGAAAGGTAGGATTTAGGAAGCCATGTTAGGAAGGGCTTTAAATGTCTAACGAAGCATATATGTGACCCTAGTGGTAAGAGAGAGTCACCAGAGTTTACTGAGGTAGGGAGTGCCATTGTCAGATCTATAAGAGGACAGATAAGAAAAGGAAGACAGGCCAATTATGAATCCATGGTAATAGTAGTCCAAGCAAAAGGTGATGAGAGCCTGCACTCAGGTGGGGACCATGTGAATAGAAAGGAGACAAATGCCAGAGATGTTGCTGACATAGATCAGAAAACACTGCACCATAACTCGTCTATATGGGGTGAAGGAGAGTGAGGAGTCGAGACTGACTCCCAGGTTGTAAACTCCAGTAAAGGGAAATATGATGGTGCCCTCAACAAAAGTAAGGAGGTTCAGAAGGGTTGGCTTAGCAGTGTGAAAAATGCTCAATTTGGAGTCAGAGTACTCGGGTTCAAATCCCAGCTATGCCACTTTCTTCCTGTACAGATTTGGGCTTCAGTCACTTCACCTCTCTGGGGCTCAGTTTCCTCATCTGAAAAATGAGGGGCTGGGGCAGCTAGGTGGTGCAGTGAACAGAGCACCGGCCCTGGAGTCAGGAGGACCTGAGTTCAAATCCAGCCTCAGACACTTAGCACACACGCACGCATGCACACACACGCATGCGCACACACACACACACGAGAACCTAGCCATATGACCTTGGGCAAGTCACTTAATCCCAACTCCTCTACCTTCCCCCCTCCAGAAAGGAAAAAAAAAAGAAAAGTGAGAGGTTTGGACTAGATGACCTTTAAGGCCCCTTCCAGCTCTAAATCTAGAATCCTATGAAGGAATATGCAAATTGCATGCAGACACAGATTTTGCATATACCACAAAGAAGCCCAGAGAAAATCCAAAGACAAAGGATCATAAGAATAGTGATGGCTCCCATGTCTTAGCATTTTGAGGTATAAAACTATAGCAATAGGGCAGCTAGGTGACACAATGAATACAGCACCAGCCCTGCAGTCTGGAGGACCTGAGTTCAAATCCTGCCTCAGACACCTGACACACTTACTAGCTATGTGACCTTGGGCAAGTCACTCAACCCCAATTGCCTCATCTTCCCCCCTCCAAAAAAAAAAAGAAAAAAAAGATTAAAAAAACAATAAAGTTGACATGTGTAGAGCACTCAAAGGTTTATAAAATACTTCATAAATCTTAGCTCATTTGATCCTCGCAACAACCATGGAGAGGTCAGTGCTACTACAAGCCCCATTTTACTACAGAGAAGGAAACTGAGGCAAAGGTTAGGTGACTTGTCCAGGATCACACAACTAGTGTCTGAGGCTGGATTTGAACTCAAGTCTCCCTGACTCCAGGGCCCAGTGCTCTAACCACTGTGCTATCAGCTGCCTCTTATACATTACAGGTGATTAATTTGAATGCATTTGTTGTTGAACTCATAGTTTAAAAAATGTTTACCATGAGGATTGATAAAATGATTTCCTCGCAATGCCCTTGTGAAGGAGGAAGTGCAACCATCATTACCTGGATTTTCCATAGGAAGTAATTTGCCCGAGGCCACAGAGCCCACACATTTCTGAGATGAGATATGAATCAGGGCCTCCTGACTCCCAGGCCAGAGCTATTCCTCCTTTGCTATGCTGTGTGTTTCCCAATCCCTTCTTTGCCAAACACACCAGACAACATCAGGGAGGGAGCACGTTGGAGTTGGAAGGGGGTGACGGGGAGGGAAGAGCCTGTATGAGAAGAGAGTATGTACAAGAGTGGAAGAGAGCTAGGGAAGAAGCAACAAGCCCCTTGGTTCTGAATCTCTGATAAGCCACTCCCCCACAAGCCTGTTTTGTCATCAGAGGATTGAACATATGCAGCCCAGAGTGCTGGACCTGGTCTCAGGACACCTAAATTCAAATCCCGGCTCTAACACTTACTGGCTGTGTAACCTTGGGCAAGGCTACTTCCCACCTTCCAGGGCTGTTTCCTCACTGATAAAATGAGATGAAGATCACCACTACCTATCCTGTTGGGGAAAAAGCATTCTGTAAACTTTGCAGAGCAAACAAAATGGAGGTGCATTATTATTAGTGAAGCTCTAAGGTCTCCTCACACTCTGAATTTGTATGCTTCTACATCTAAGGGCCAGAAAGGTGGCAGGACTCAGGGACTGCAGGGGCTGGGTCTCAGCTCATCTTCTCCCACTACCACGGGCACAGCAGCTCATCAACACTCTGCTCTAGTTCAGGCATTGGCTGGCAAGGACCATGTTCACTAAGCAGACATCTCTAGCACCTATGAGAAGAACCAAAATGAACCCTGACCACTTGAAGAGACACACTTACCTTGATCCCATTAAAATTGTCAACGGCCAAAATTGTGCTTCTCTGATCCTCATAGCAAAGAAAACAGAATCCTTTGGATTTTCCAGTCTTCTTATCTCGCACAAGATTAATGTTCACAATTTCGCCATATCTATTGATTTGAAAAAGATTAAAGAATAGGTTAGCTTCAGAGGGTAGGCCGCTAGGTAACACATTCGTCCACACAAAGTAACTCAAGATGAATGTCTCTCAAGGCCTGGAGGACTTGAGATCTGGGCCAATTTATCAATAAACATTTCTTAAGTATCTACTAGATCAGAGGTTCTCAACCTGTGGGTCGCAACCCCTTTGGGGGTCGAATGACCCTTTCAAAGGGTCACCTAAGACCATCAGAAAACACATATTTCCGATGGTCTTAGGAACCGAGACACCGCTCCTCTATCAGTCTCCAGGAAGGTCTGCCCACATGCAGATATATCCACATACGAGTATTAAAGGGTCGCAGCATTAGGAAGGTTGAGAATCGGGGGCGGAGCCAAGATGGCAGCGTAGCAGCAGCAACATATGGCAGCTCTCACATAGCCACCCCAAAATACCCATAAAACAGGACTCTAAACCAATCCTAGAACTCCAAAACACACACAAAGATACTTCCCACTAAAGTCAGCTCAGCTACGTGGAACCATATCAGCACTGCGAACCAAAACCAGCCTGCCCTGAAGCCCCGGCTCTGCCCCAGGGGCGGCTGGATGGGAGGAGTGGAGAAGCCTCTCAGGTGAGCGGATTAGCAGCAGCTGCGAGTGGGAATTTCAAAAGGGGGAGATAAGCAGTCCAGGGAAAGGCCTCCAGAGCAGAAAAGCGAAAGGCAGAGGTTTGGCACCCGCCTCCGCGTTGCAGCTTCCCGCCCACGGCCTGCAGACAGCAGGGGGACTTAGCAATTGTTCTCAGGCCAGTGCTCTCGCGTTGAGCGGCCTGGATCCGGATCGCCGTCTTCGGCCTCCATCTTGGAGTCCTCATTATCCAGTCAGCCGGAAATATTTAGGAAGACTCCCAGCATCTTCGTGAGAGCTACAGCAACCGGGAGGACCCCAGCGATTTGGGACAGAGCTTTCCCTTCTGGAAGCTGAGCCCCACAGAGACTTAAAAAAAAAATTGCAGTCTGAAGAACCATGAGTAAGAATAAGCATAAGAAGCAAAGTAAGAACAGCTCCCAAACCCTTGAATCCTTCTTTGGGGAAAAGAAAGATCATGGGAGAGAGAGGGAGGAGGAGAGCACAGCCAGAGCACCTCCACCAGGGACCTCCAATAAACATAAAGAATGCCTTAAAGCTAGAGATGAACTGAAGAAGGATTTTCAAAACCAAATAAGGGAAGTGGAAGAAAAATTGGGAAGA
>JAQQSU010004092.1:0-14176 GCA_028627135.1 Pseudochirops cupreus | reverse complement strand
TCAGCATCTGGTCTAAGCGAATCAGTATGTCTAGGGATGCTTTGGAGTCATGTTTTGTTCTGGTTCATCCAAAACACGCTTTTTAGAAGGTCAACAGCATATGTTTATTACACAAGTAGACTCTCTCACATTGTTTTATGGATTTCTAGCTAATGTATGTTAGAACCTGTGACCTTTGCTATCCCATGAGGATCACACGATAATAGTGGGTTTATTTCAGGTGAACTGGGGCTGGGAGCTCTACCATAGACAAGAAGACTCCACCACACTCTATGAGGCCATGATGGAAGCAGGCCAGGAGGAAGGAATTGACAATTTGGGGACTTATGCCATGAATGCCTTAAGAATAGAAAAAGCTTTCAGGGCCTGGGGGTCAGAGGTCTGAAATTCTAATAACCTTACATACATATAGCTATTAAATATTCATTTTTTGTTGCTTTATTTACATTCTCACTAAGGCTAGCTTTACCTGATATTAAAGTTGGTTCTAGTTCTAACAGGAATTACGTAACATGATTTAATTATTTTAGGAATTTAGTAATTAGGAAAATAATTTTTTTCTCCTAAAGGCAAGTTTAATACTTTAATACTTCATTAGACTATGGAGAGGGCCCCAGATTCTCAAAGGTTAAGTTAATGGATCTCTGATTATGGACAGCATGTCTTTTGTCCAAGGACCCACTTAATTAAGCCAAAGAAACTATCTGTTGGCTGTAGGATGTTAATTTTCAACCATAATTCTCCAATATTAATTACTAAGTCATGGGGAGTTTGGGTTCTGTATCAATATCCACAATAATGGAAATCACTGATCTTTGGAGTTATGAAGTAAGTTAAAGTATAATGGAACACTGATAAAGAGTTGACTATGATTTTGAATGGTTTAAGCAATGCCCCCTGGAGATTGAATATTAATAGATAACAGATAGAAGACAAAACCCAACTCATGTTGATTCTGATTCAGAGAAGATCTTCACCTTGAAAAATAGAAAACAACAATGGTTAAAAGCTCATGCTAGATAAAAGGATAGTGAAAGCTGCTTCAAACGACTCCAAGTCTCTAGGATTTGAAGAATGACACTCTAGATTTCTGAAAGAACTTGAGGAATGTGATTGTATTCTTCGAAAAATCATGTAAAGATGGAGAGATTCTGGAAGAATTTAAAAAAAAAAACTGAACCTGTGATTTCATTGGTACAAAGAACTCCCAGTATAGACATTCCCTACATGAATGTGGATTGGCATCTATAGCTTGTAGTCATAAAGAGTTGCCTGGAACACTGAAAAGATAAGTAGGTGTCCCTGCTTGCACAGCCAGTATTTGTCAGAAGCAAGACTATGAACCGAGGTCTTCCAGGTTCCAAGGTCCTTTATACCATAATACTTCTTACTAGAGGGATGGAAGTGAGCAAATGTATTATGAATTTCCCAACAGCCTCATGAGCTTTACATTGACTCCTAGCAAAATTCTAGAGTAGAGAGCATAGCTCATATAAGAACATTTAGCTAAGGAAGGGCTGACCACAGCAAGGCAGCACTGGTTCACTAAGAATAAGTCATACCTAACTGACCTCATTTTTAAGGGAAATGCTTTGTAAAATCTAAGTCTTTATTAATGTTTCATAAGGCTATTTTAATGGTAGATCAGAGAATACCACAGACAACAGTGCATCTTGATTTCAACAAGAGATCTAATAAAGTCTGTCATTATATCCTTGGAGAGAAGTTGGTGGAATGTGGGCTGGGTGTTAGGTGAGTTTGAACTGGCCAAGTAACCATGAGTGAAAAATGTTGAGTAATTGAATAATGACACCCTGGAGAAGGCTTTCCCACCGTAGGCTGAAGGGCTTTGTTCTTGGCCCCATCCAGTCTCACAACTTTATCAATGGGTTAAATGAAGACATGCTTATTAAATCTGCAAATGACAAAAAGCTAAGAAGGATATTTAATTTGTTGCATGACAGAATTAGGATTCAAAAAGACAACAGGTTGGAATGATGGTCCCAAACTATATCAAATGTAATACATAGAAATGTGAAGTCTTGCATTATAGTTCCCCCAAAATCAACTCTCTACTAATTAGAGCCTCCCAAAAATATAGTAAGCAGTCTTGTGAATTAGTAAACTCCTCAGAACTGAGTTGTTTTCAAAAGCAGAAGCAAAGTGACAGTCTGTCAGGGATATTCAGAAAGGATTCCTGCCCCACCCTGGGTAGAAGTCTGGATGACTTTTAGGGACCTTTCCATCTCTAGGATGCTATGATTTGAGTCTTCTCCCATTGGTTTGTCATAATGCTCTCACAGAAAGCCCTATAAGGATGAGATCAGTTGCTCCATAAGCATTTATTAAGCACCTATTATGGGTCAGGCATTGGGCTAGATATTTAGGATACAAACAAAAACAAGATGGTCCCTGGCCTTAAAGAGAAGTGGGAGCTTAGATGGATAGGACATAGCAAGCTTAGATGGGAGCTCTAATGGAAATCCTGGCCAGGTGCTGGGCAACAAAACAATGTTAGCATAGGAAGGGAAGGTTTTGGGAGGTGGGATTATAATAACTCACGTCAACATTCCTTTCCTCATGGGAGTCTCACAATGACCCTATACTGTTGTTGCTACAGGCATTATCATCTCCATTTTATTAATGTGGAGACTGAAATTAAAAGGATTTAGGTGATTTGTCTAAGGTCACACAGGTAGCAAGTGTCAGAGGTGAGATTTGAACTGTGGTCTTCGTAATGCCAAGTCCGACACTGCCCACTCAGCCACTCTGCTTCTAGTATAATCTAGTAATGCAATCAACTAAAGGGCAGTTAGACAGGGAGGATCGTTGGAAGAAGTTGGCACTGAAGATGGATCTTGACCCCTTTATAATTTTGCTTAGGGCTAGCCCTGAGGGGCTCCAGAACCACTCCCTTCTGGTATTCACAGATTTGTCAGTCAGTCAGTAGTCAGTAGAGAAGCATTCAATCAATAATCATTTATTAAGTGCCTACTGTGTGCCAGCACTGTGCTAAATCCCGGAGATGTAAAGAAAGGCAAAAGATGCTCCCTGCACTCAAGGAGCTCACAACTTAAAGTTCAGCCCATCTCCCAGCGCACTTCTGCAACACTGTCAGGTGGGCATGATATAAGGGATGCCTATAGTCTCCACTGCCCAATTCTAGTTAGGGTTAGGAGCAATTTGGTCAATACTGTTTTTGTTGTGTGTGTATAAACACACGTATATATGTATATATGTTTGTGTGTACATATGTATATGTGTGTATACATGTGTGTCTATGTGTTTATGCATACACACACATGCAGAGAGAGAGAGGGAGGAGGAGGAGAGAGAGAGAGAGAGAGAGGGTTGCTCAGTTGTTTTGTCATGTCCAACTCTTCATGACCCCATTTGGAGTTTTTTTGGTAAAGATACTGAAATGTTTTGCCATTTCCTTCTCCAATGTGTGTCTGTGTTTGTGTGTGTGTGTGTGTGTGTGTGTGTGTGTGTGTGTGTGTGTGTGTGTGTGTGTGTGTAAAACTAATGGTTTTTATTTTGATGTTAAAAAGAGAGGACAATGTTCATTTAGACGCCAGGATTTCAAGCACATCAGGACAGCCTTGCTTACGAACTTTCAAAGACACATTTCATTCATATTGATTTTACCTTTAAAGAACAAAAAGCCTCCACTCCTGTCTTTCCTCATTTTTTAAAAGTGTTTTCTGTCCCAACATTTAACCTAGAGCAAAAGTGAGGGGGAGAGGAAGAGAAGAAAACTATCTCAGTTCAAACTCAGAGAGAAAGACTGACCATCAAAGAATAAATTTGAATTACAAATCCTTTTTTTTTGTCCAATATTTCATTGCAGTCTAGCCTATCACCCCTCATTCTTCTCTCTTTCATTCACTTATGCTATTTATTTCCCTTTCCCCCTCTTTAGCTTTCTTCCCAATCTCAGCAACCTTCAAATTTCACAGTGGTATTAGAGAGCCATCTAGTGTTACTGCAGCAATTAATCTTTTCTTTCTTCCCTGGACACTTTGATGCTAAAGTTTTGGGTGTACGAATCTCTTCAGAGCTTACGTAGCTTGATCTGATTAGGCAGTGAATCCAGATTTTATGTATCATTGAAAGAACATAAATTTTGCATATTTATCAGGTTTTTGGAGCTTGATATTTTTCTCCTCAAAAGCTTGATTGTGCCTTAGAGTGGTTTGAAAGTCTCAGATTCCTGAATCATAGTAAAAGGACTTTCAGTTCAGTTCTAATCTATGGGTCGGAATTTAGGCCAGATCGAATATGCTATGATTCCATTATCTAAATATAACTTCTAAAAGTCTGAGCACAGTCTATGACAATGTTCTTAGTAAAATGATGACAAAGAAAATAACAAAGATGTTGAGATCAGTGTTGATTAAAAACAAATAAAATAACTTTATTTAAACAAAAAATACCAAAATAATCACAGCAATTTTTATTTGCAAATTTGTGGGAAATTTTCAGTGTTACACATGTATGTTTTGAAGTAATCTCATTTCAATAGTGTGGCCCATATTTCAGGTCTAATACTGTATTGGCTTTAGACCAGGTTTAAGTATAAACAAGTATTTAGGACCTTTCCTTCTCTTTTCTCCTTTTTCATGCTCTATAGAGAAGCAATTTCCACTTGCTCCACCTTAAACTTCTCTTTATTCTAGACTTTTAATAACACAAGTCAGTATCTTTTCACTAGTTATTTATATACCTGAAATAGTATAAAGGGAATTACATTAAGATATATAAATGGAATATATGTTTTAGAGATCTGTGTTTCAACCAAGGATAATTCTATGTACTTTATGTAGCATATACTTTATATGTCAAATAAAATTCAACAAGAATGGCAATTTAAAAGTAAACCTTCCATCTTTTCAGTTATACAATGATAGTCATATGTTGAAAAGTTATTCTCTCTCTCTCTTTTTTTAATTGAAAGAGTTATTAGAAATCCATCTGTATTTGAAATTTGTCTTTTTAAAACCAGAAGGCAAAATGGAAAATTATGAGGTTTTTTTTTTTTAAAGGAAAAAGCTGTGGAAAAAACAGTTTTGAAAACTATTGTGTAGTATGCTTTAGATCCAGGTTGAAGTAAAAGTATTACCTAAAGTCTTCTTAGCAATAGTTCGATTCTTACACCAAAGCTATCATGCTCTTCATTTCTGATTTTAAGTATCCGTAAAGAAAATAGTCAATTTTAATTTTAATTGGTGACTTTAATCACAGTTGTTATAGAAGTGAACCCATTAGAAAAGTTGCAGGATGATTATGTTAGGACCAGTTTCCATTGTGCATCTTAGTAAACACTACAGTAAATGAACTATGTGCTCCACATCGTCGTTGTTGCTGTTCTGTTGTTTCAGTTGTGTCTGACTCTCTGTGACACCATTTGGGGTTTCCTTGGCAAAGACATTGGTGTGGTTTGCCATTTCCTTCTCAAGCTTGTTTTACAGATGAGGAAACTGAGACAAACAAGGTTAAATGACATGACCAAGGTCATACAGCTAGTAAGTGTCTGAGGTTGGATTTGAACTCAGGTCTTCCTGACTTGCAGCACTCTCTCCACTGCACCACCTAGCTGGCTTCTTCCTGCTATCATTTTTTTTCTGCATATTTAGCTGTTGCCACAGATTTTCTACTGTAAGGAAATGGTCAGTTTAGAACCTTTCATTTAGACAGCAATGCTCTCAGAACTCAACATAAAAAGAGCAGCAATTATAGCTCAGTCCATATCAGCATGAGGACCTATTAGTGACATTAGTGTTTGCAAACTATGACAGCTGTTGTAGAAGTGAACACACAGAGTGAAACTGAATTTAACAAATCTCTTCTACTCGATTCAGAAACTCTGGCCTGCCTATTTTTCCCTGAATGCAACATTCTATCTCCCATTTCTATGTCTTTGCATTGGCTGTTCTCCAGGCCTGGAGTGTTCTTTTCCCCTCGCCCTCTCCCTCTTAGCTTCCATCAAGACTTAGTTCAACTCCTTCCTTATGCAAGAGGCCTTTCCTGGTCCCTGCCTTCCCTACTGAGATTACCTCCCATGGGGGCAGAAAAGGCAGTGACTCACCTGCACTCTCTTTAAAACCCCTTCAAAAAAATTTAAACAACACCTCAAAACAAATTCTAGAGTGGCAGAATCCACAAGAGGACGAGGTAAAACAATTTTCCATACCAATACAACTTAAAAGGTCTGCCCAAAAGGTCTGTTGCAGCCCTGGTGAGAGTGGAGCGTAGTCTAGTGTAGGCCACACCAGCACAGAGCAGGCCCCAGCAAGCTAAGATTCCTCCATCTACCTTATATGTATCTGTTACAAACCTAGTTGTTTACAGGTTGTCTCCTCCATGAAAATGTGAGCATCTTGGGAGCAGTAACTGTTTTTGCCTTTCTTTGTACACCTAGTTCTTACTACAACTCCCGGCACACAGTAAGTGCTTAATACATCCTTATTGATTAATTGGTTCGTTGGTATAAACAGCAAAACACTAACTTGCTGCCTTCCAGTCAAGTGTATCTAATTTTGCCACAGGCCAGTGGATATTGCCTCGGAGGTGGGAAAGTAGTGTTAATAAATGAATGGAACCCATAGCCAAGGGGTAGGGGCGGGAGGAGCAGGACCCAGAACACCAGCAGCTGTTGCTGAAGACTCTCATTAGTGTGCAAAGAACAAATTATCCTGCCCTTGGAGCTTCTGCGCTAAAGGCTGTGTAACTGTAAAGATGAGCATATGAAGGGGGCCAAGGAACATTTACTAGGCCCCAGCATCAATCACCAAATGCAGAGCTAGGACATTAACATAAAACATGTATATTTATGACATCAGGCTTTAGGAAAATGAACCTCCTGAAGAGTTTTAAAAGGAATATATTTCTACCCATTTTTTTCCATGGCTTTTATTTTTATGACGTACCATCTGCCCTAAGACCAGAAAAACCAGGTGCAAGTGATTGGGTTCAGGCCCTGATGGCAGATTGCTCTTCCCCATAACAGAAGTCTTGGTTTGGTGGTTAAAACCAAGAACAAAAATGGCCTCCCACTTGAAAGCACTAAAGTTATTGTGGGGGGCCACCAAATGTAGATACATGACTCATGCTTTTTGCTTCACTACTTGGGTATTGTTTGGGGAATTAAAGCAAGGGTAAAATTTCTCTTTCTTCATATTATAACTGGACATAAAACTCCCTTTGTAAGTATTATCAGATGCAGATTGCATATTTATTAGTCCTTTTAAATTATTTCATCAACTAAGAGGAGCACAAAGCTCCATTAATTATTTAATAGATAATGGTTTTGCCTTACAGGTCACTTTCATGCTTTATATATTATTGGTCTCCTTTTTGTGCAGAATTGGATTTTACCAATAAAAATAATGGCTGGCATTTAGCGTTCTGAGTTCACAATCTCCTTTACAAATGGTGTCTCCTTTCACCCTCACAATATTTTGGAGGGAGGCTGTTAGGGCAGCTAGGTGGGGCAGTGGCTAGAGTGCTGAGCCTAGGGACAGAAAGGCTCTTCTTCCTGAATTCAAATCTAGCTTCAGATACTTACTAGCTATGTGACCCTGGGCAAGTCATTTAACCTTGTTTTGCCTCGGTTTCCTCATCTATAAAATGAGCTAGAGAAGGAAATGGCAAATCACTGCAGTATCTTTGCAAGAAAACCCAAATAGAGTCAGGAAGAGTTGGACACGACTAAAAAACGCCTGAACAAGAACAATAAATGCTAGTTGAATCACTAACTGATTTGCTTATTATCACATATCTAGTCAATGTCAGAGGAAGGATTTGGATTTAGGTTTTCTTGTCTCTAAGTCTATCCCTCTTTCTCCTAAAATACTGATGGCACATGGCATATGCTTGAAATGACTGGACCCTTCTGAGCCAATCATGTCAGCCATCTTAATCTGCCATGTCAATGACTCAGGGTGACACTAAGCAAAAGCAGAATTTGGTGGCTACAAATAAACACCACCTCACTCCAATAGATCCATGATTTGGGCAGTGTGAGTCCTCCCTCACATGAAGACAGCAGCCCCTCCACACTTAAGTAGACAGTCTTCCTAATTTGTTGTGGCCAAAAGAAAAAAAAAATCGTCACTTGGTGGCCAACCTTCCCTTGAAGAATCTCTCTAAACTTAGTTATCTTCTAATTGTCAGAGGAGACTCTGTCACTGGACCTGGATTCAAATCCCTCAAGATCTCAAGGACAGACATGCCTCACGTCTAACTCATAGCATGAAACTGTAAAACACCTCCAGGATTTTCCCCTCTCTGGCTACAATCTCCTGTCCTTC
Organism: Pseudochirops cupreus; assembly: GCA_028627135.1. Taxonomy (NCBI): domain Eukaryota; kingdom Metazoa; phylum Chordata; class Mammalia; order Diprotodontia; family Pseudocheiridae; genus Pseudochirops; species Pseudochirops cupreus. Next base: position 5,864 of record JAQQSU010004092.1, on the reverse strand, counting down.
CTCCTTCCCCATTTCCTTACCCTGTTATTACTTGATCTTCATCCTGATTGTGACCCCCCAGTCTCACCATTCTTCCCCCTTCTTCCATCTAAGTTCACTGGCTCCTTCTTCTCTTCCAATAAACATTCTCAGATCTCTTGTACTAAAAACAATTATTTTATTCTGACCTTATTAATTTCCAGTCTTCTTCAAAGAGTAATCTATTTGTACTACCTTCACTTCCTAATTCACTTTTCAACCCCTTGTAATCCGGATTCTGCTCCTACCACTTTCGAAAAACTTCCTTGCTGTGGTCATTTATGACCTCCTTTTTGGAGTGTCCAATGGAACTGTTATTCTGCCTTGATCTTCCTACACCATTTGAAACTGTTAACCACAATGTCCTTAGAACTCTATCCTTCCCTTGTAGTTCTCACGAAATGGCACAATTCTTGATCTCCCTCCCTCTCGTGCCTTCTCTGAGTCTTCTTCCGGACTCTCAGGATTTCATAATGGTCTAGGAATTCAGCTTTGTCTCCTCTCTGTGCCCTCTCTCAACCACAGCAAGGTCTCCCACAATTTCACTATAATTCAGTGAAGATCAGTGTGATAAATAATTATGTCCAAGCTCTACATCTTCCTTGATCTCCAGCGCCACATTTCCAACAGCCCCCACCTCATACATCTCCACTTTTCTTGCTTTGCCTGTACTTCAAACTCACTATGCCTCAAACCAAATACCAACTTATTCCATAAGTCTTCAGATCTCCTGATTTGGTGAATTTCTGTAGTATTTTCCTAGTTCCCTAGATTCATAATCTTGGAGTTCTTTTGTATTTCTCCCTCTCCTGTATTGCTTTCTTGCATCTGATCATTTGTCAAGTCTTGTAGATTCTTTGTCTTCGATATGTCTCACATCCATCATTCCCTTTCATTCTACTATTTCCCGCCTGAACTAATATAATTGTCTTCTAAGCAATTTCCCTGCCCTCCAGTCTTTTCCCACTTTAATCCGTCCTTCACATTGTTGACAGATAAGTCTTTTTAAATTGCATAAGTGATCATGTCAGTCCCCTGCTCAAAAAACTTCTCTCTTCATACAACACAGAGTCCACACTCCCTAACCTGACACCGGAGGGCTTTCACCTGGCTGGTTTTGCATTCTCTTATGGTTTAGTGGTTAGAGAGCTTTCTTAGAAAGCAAGAAGAATTGAGTTCAATCCATGCTCACACTTCCTGTCTAAAAAAGTTACTTTCAGGATCCTCAACTCTCTAAGGCTATACATAGCATAGAAGGTGCTGACCTACATTGGTAGCGGGAATCTCCTCATCTGGGAGTTCCCTATGCAAATGAAATCATAGATCCACTCCCTGTCTCTCCTTGTATACTACTTTTACCCAACTGAGTAGAAAAGAGACACTAATTTATCTGGGACAGTGAGATAAAGAACCAATAATTACCAAAACAAAAATGTATTCAATGCATGCCTGACAGATGGCATTATGGTGCTACACACGTTTAACTTAGAGGAAAGTATTTCACAGGAGAATAGGAAAATTCTGCCTTCTACCTCCCTCACTCCACAGCACTGTATCTCACTGATGGCTAGTTCACTTTCTGCTTAAGCTTCACCTCAGCAGACCTTAGATCCAATAGCCTTAAAAGGACCATTCCGGTTGAGAACGACTGGAAAGGTATGACCCTGGGAACAACCTACCTCATCTTGTGGGCAGCCTCTAGAATCCACAGTAGAGTAAGCCTGCCTGGACTCAGGGGTCTTAGAACAATCTAGTCCTTTGTATTGTCTTCAAAAACTATCCTATTCTCCGTATTAGGCTGAGTTCCCAGGGTCTCTTTATATGGGCTAAAATCTGGACTGAGTCAGACCCCATCAGGCCTTTGGGACTGGTGGGAAAGTATCAAAATAGGTACCACCCATCCCTATACTCTTCTTCATGTCAGACTCTATATAGTGAGGTGATATGGAACAGGAAGAACAATACTTCTTAACCTCAGAGAGTTTACAAGATTGAATAAATCAATAGATTATGAAGCAGGATTTTAAATGTGGGGTGTCTTAGCTGATACTGCTGGAATAGAATATGATTTTGTAGAGCTGATGCTTTTGCTCCCCTTCCTCAACTATGCTAAAATTAATTCTGCACTTCTGTTGAAATCAGAATTAGCTGCCATACTTTCAAAACAAATTGGGAAATAGAGAGACAGGCAAACTCACAAAAGTGAAGACTGTTTTTCATCATCAATGACAATGGAATGTAATTTAGATTCAACGCCTCAAGGAGGGGGAGGGCAGGGCAATTGCGGTTAAGTGACTTACCCAAGGTCACAGGACTAGTAAGTGTTAAGTGTCTGAGGCCACATTTGAACTCAGGTCTTCCTGACTCCAAGGCCGGTGCTCTATTCACTGAGCCACCTAGCCACCCCTCAACACCTCACTATCTAACGTGCTATAAGGGGAAATGAAAATGCCCCTTATGAAAGCAAAAACAGGAAGAACAGTGGCTCAGACCAAATGCACATAGTAAAACTAGGTGCTGGAGGTGACATACCTTGAAGGCATGGTAGGAGAAGAATGGAAATAATTCATGGATGGTATGATTATCTTAAAAAGACTACTGATACAGTATTAAAAACTAGTGAATGATTTATAACTAATACTAACTACTTAATTAATAACTATGCCCACTTTTGCAGCTCTGTAAAATCTTTGTGGTAATGATTTATACCTTTTTTTTTATGATCCTTGATGAAAATATGAGGGGGAACAGACGAGCTTTCACAAAGGATTTTTTACACTGTATTTTGTCTTCTTACCCACCGTATTGACTAAAAGGTATAGACAGAAACTACAAGATCTGCCTTATCTATTATTTGTTAATTTTTTAAAAATCCAACTCAGTAGAACAAAATACATCTTTCTACAAAAGATGTTTCCCATAAACATACTAATATTATAAGATTCCTCGATAAATGTGTTTCTGTCAGAGGCTGTCAAGTGATACTTGCTGTGGAGAATTCTCACCTCTCCACTCTAGATCATTCTGCCCACCCAGAAAATCCAGAAAACTTATTATATGAGAGCAACTGGTGTGTTTTCATCAACTCTCTTTGTGAGCACACAGAACTTAAAGAAGAAACATTTTATTTATAGGTTAAAAAAAAAAGAATAGAATAGAGTTCATGGAAAATAATGCTATTCACCTTTGAGCAATCTACCCCAGGGCCCGCTGCGGCATCTCAGTCCCTTGCTGTCATTCACCAGGTGGGACTCCCAGCAGCAATGATCTATCAACAAGGCTCCTCTGAGCATGACTCCTTTAGTTTTTTCCAGCCCCAGCAGATGGCACCTGTGCCACCTCCCATTGCAATTTCTCTAGCTGCCATTAGCCTTTTGCCAGAGAAATGCCCTTCTCTAGAATTTCCTTATCTTAGTGAGAAATACAGTTCCCCTGGCCCTGGAAAGACTCATGGTGTATATAAATAGGTTGCACTCCGTTACCAATTATAAGCTGCAGTCAATAAGTGTCTTAAAAAATATCAGGAAGGAAATGGATGATTGAAAAGGGAGGTGGTCCAGAGAAAGCACTTTAGAGTTTGAATGCAGATCAAAGCATGTTATTTTCATTTTTTTTCTTTCTCACGGTTTTTTCTTTTTGTTCTGATTCTTCTTTCACAACATGGCTAATAGGGAAATGTGTTTAATATGGTTGTACATGTATAACTTACATCAGATTGATTGCCATCTTGGGGGGAGGAGGGAAAGGAGGGAGGGAGAAAAAAATTCGGAACTAAAAATCTTATAAAAAACTATCTTTACATGTAATTGGAAAAAATAAGATATTTTTAAGTGTGTGTTGGTGGCGGGGAGGGAGGTGGGCCAGTCACATATCAAGAACTAAGGATAAAACACATACTGTAGCAGAATACACAAGTATTCAAAAAATGTTAAGAGGGCGAGAGGAAGGCCTTCAGTCCATTGAATATATTCTCTATGGGGTATTTATGGGAGAACATGGAGAACAATAACATACGTTGAGAAGGCATAGATGTACTGCTGGAGATAGTACCCACATCAAGGAGATCTTAGGATTTATCCAAGCAGGTGCCTGTCAAAAGTATCAAGGCAAAGGGGAAAAAAAAAATCTTCATTTTCTTCAGAAAATTGAATATAGAAGAAAAATTTGACTATTAAAGGATTTAAGAGTTTCTGGCACTTAGTACCTTCCTGTTACCCTGGGGTTTGGATTCATATAATAAGGATAGTAACTGACATTTTATATATAACTTTAAGGTCTACAAAGCTCTTTACATACATTATCTCATCTGATCATCACAACAACCCTATGAGGTAGGTGCTATCATCTGCCCATTTCAGAAATGAGTAAATTGATATCCAGAGAGGTTAATTGACTTATCCAGAAGCAGCCAGCTATTAAGTGTCTCAATGAAGATATAAACCTAGTCTTTTTGAAACCCTCTCCAGCACTCTGTAATCATGTTAAAAACGTGTCCCCTGTTACTACCCTAGATGTTTAGGTTAATTAGGACCGACAAGTTCTTCTGGTGACCAGTTACAAAGGAAAGAACATATAACGATGTAAAGGTTTTCTATCAGCACATAACAGTGCCATCTTGTGGACAATGAGCCACAGACCCTGGAAGTTTTTGCGTGCAATGGGTCTCCTTTGCCAAGTTTTGGTATTTCAATATAATTCATTAATGAGTAATTAAAAGGACATTTCATCGCATGCAATCATCTCATCTAAAAATGAATTTAATTATCTATTTTAAAACAGTGCTTTGATTTATTCCAAAGGAAGTTTCTTTTGGAATAAATCAGAGCCCTCTACCTTCTCACTTGAACATGGAAGAAATGCCTTGAAGAAGGAACAAAAAGAAAATCAGCTGCCTTGAGGTTTCATCTTGGCTCACATTCAGAGTTTTTAAAAAATTTATGGTCTTCCAAGCCCACTAGAACCCCTAAGTGCTCAGAAGAATTCAGAGTGAAAATCCTCCTCTGATCACCTAACAGTAAATCAGAAGATTTTTCATTTCTGAAACAGAAAGTATATTAAAGCATTAATACACTATAGAGCAATGCCTTGGGCTTCTCACCAGTTAAAACCAGTATGAAATGTGTTATAACTGTAGACAAGAAGTTAGAAAATAATACTAGCCTTGAAAAACTTCAACACCTTCTTTTAGGGAAAAAATAGTCATTCAGCAGATAGAAAAACTGGTAAAGCAATTCTGTGGAAAGTACTAAAGGTCACGATGAGTGAGAAAGAAGTCTGTGATAATGCTATGGTAGTCACACAAAGAGCCAGAAGAGGTTGTGTGGTACAGTAGGCAGGGGACTGGCCTTGGTCTCAATGTTCAAGGTGTCCATTTGACACATGCTGGTTCTGTAATCCTGGGCCAATCCCTTATCCTCTCAGAGACCCCAGAAAATGCTTTAGCATGATAAATGACTGGTCTACCTCAAGCTGAGAAAATTTCCTCTAGATGGCAAAGTGGGTAGAGTACTGGCCCTGGAGTCAGGAAGACCTGGGCAAATCCAGCCAGAGATATTTACTGGCCATCTGACTCTGAGCAGGTCACTAAGTCCCTGTCAGCCTCAGTTTCTTCATTGGTAAAATGGGGGTGATAATAACACCCATTTCCCAGGGTTGTTGTGAAGATCAAATGAGAATATATGTAAAGTGCTTTGTAAAACTTTAAGTACTATACGAGTGTAGTATGTATATATGTGTGTGTATACTATTACTAATACATATAGTATACGTAAAGAGTATAATAGTATATAATATATATAGTAAATGTGTATATATACATGTATAAATATACTATTATCTTTACCATA
>JAQQSU010004091.1:0-14176 GCA_028627135.1 Pseudochirops cupreus | reverse complement strand
CTATATATATATGCAATTATTATTATTATTATTATTATTATTATTATTATTATTGACTACATCCAACTGGAACTTGAGATACACAGGCACTGTGGTTGGGAGATCCATCTTGCCCTACCAAAAAGTCAGAGGGGTGAGGGGGGAAGACATAGGAGAGAATAGATTGGGGGAGGGGGGATACACCGGGATGACTGTTTTGGGGTGGTGGGTAGGGGAAAGATGGGGAGAAAATATGTAACTCAAAATCTCGTGGAAATGAATGATGCAAACTAAAATAAAAGTAAAAAAAAAAAAAGAAAACACAGACAAGAATCTCATTGGATGAGAAAGTGGGTCTCAGTTGTGTTGTACACAAATGGAAAGAGCACCCACATCAATGAAATCACAGTTCGTTTGAGGATAGATTTGAGCCTAGGAATTGGATGTTAAAAGTTCTAGGGCACATAATATTACTCAGTTAAATAAATAGGGAAAATTAAGTAGAGTATCACTGACATGAACCAAGCTTGGGTTTGGCTTTCCCAGTTTCTTCAGGTTCAATCCTTGTGCTGAACAAAATGTTCTGTTCATTTCTCTGCTTCCTCCTTATTTTCCTCATCATATATCCTGTGGATTTTGTAAGGGGGAATTTTTTTGACATGTAATGATAAATTTTGTGGTCAGGGAGATGCAGGTCTGAGTTTTTAAAACTACTACCTTTGTCATTATCAGGCTAGTCCTCCTAAATGACTTAATCAGGACTTCAAATATATCCGTTAAAAAAAACAAATCTTTACCCCTCCCCATTTTGTCACAGGCCAGATAGAGAAATAAAGAATTAGAAAAGTAAGTTAAAACTGAATGTAATTGAGTATATTTTCCTCGTACCAATAGTTTGTTGTTGTTGTTTTAACCATACAGAGGATATTCAAAATATGGTATGTGATATTGTCACACTTACAAGCAAGCCTATTGTCTGCTTTTGTGCAGCTGAGCTAAAAAAAATGTTTTTATATTTTAAAATAAAATTTTATTGTTTTTTAAAATGTTAAAAAAAATTCTTAACTCTGACCATATAAAACAAGATAGGGGCAGGATTTTGTCCTCTGGTCATAGTTTGTCAATCTCTAGATAAGAGGTTCTCAAACTTTTTTGTCTTAGATCCCCTTTATATTGTGTAAAATTATTGAGAACTTCTGCTAAGTAGGTGAATGACATCTATTCATATTTATTGTATCATAAATTAGCATGTCTTAATATTATTATGAAAAGACTTTGAATTCATAGACCCCCTAAAAGGATCTCAGGAATCCCTAGAGATCCCTAGATTATACTTTGGGAACTGTTGGTGTAAAAAGTACATGTTGCTTGAGTTCAGTTGAGTCAAGTCTATGAAGGTGTTTCAGCAAGCACCCTAGCATACCCAGGATGGCTGCTAGCACAGATTCTTAGATCTGCTTTTCTAAAGGAAAGCACCTCAAAACGGGTTAACAATCTTACTTTAATAAATCAAACATATATCATTTACTTAGTTCAGGGGGAAAAGTCAACATCCTGAACTTCAGAGAATACAAACAAAAGTTACAAGCAGAAGTTACAAGCAGACAAAGAAACCATCAGCACATGGGCTTCCAGCCATCAGACCATTACATCCATATCTAGTTAGTTACCAGCGACGAAAGTACCAACATCTGGGTTTTCTAAGCAGGAAAGCTCAAAGGCTGCCCAGAGTCTCATATGGCCAAATCACACAACTCTTTCCAAAATGAGCCCCAAAGCAAAACTTCACATCAGGGTATATATAGATAGCCCTCTCCTGGATCAAAGAATGTCACGGCCCTCTTGACCCACTGCCTGATCATAAAGTAATAAGGTATGGGAGTTCCTGAAAAACAAGCTTCCCACCATAGGCTCCATGTGACCACATTTAGCCTATTAGGGGGAAGAGTATATTTTCAAATCAGGGAAGGTTCTCAGAGCCACTTAAACTGATGAAAGGGCCTAGGGCCAGGGAAGATCTTCAGATTCTTGTAACAGGAGGATGAGGTGATGGTTAATAGAATCTACTGCCTGCAACCAGAAGTATTTGAGTAGAGGTTTCATATGTAATGGTGGAGAGAGATTCTTGCTTTGATTACAGAGTGCAACTAGATGATCTCTTAAGGCTCATTCCCATCCTTTGATTGTATGATTTTCAGAAATCTTGTAAATCAAACCTAAGAAACATTTTTAATTTTGACCATACATACATTTAAAAAGACAGAGGCATCAATGGGGCTTAATGGACCTATCTCAGCTTGAGGAGGTGTTTCTGTTGAATTTGGTAAAATTAAGCCAAAATAGGCTGATTGGGTAAATTTGCTTTGGGAACGGACATAGAATGAGAGAAATGAACTCAGTTATTATTCTAAAGTCAGCCATCTGGTGCATCCTCAAATATTGCCTTCTAGAATAAGATATAGTTGTTCTTAACTATCACCAATCTTACTTATTTTACTTTCTTCATAACATATGACTGATTCTCAAGCATAATTCTCAAACTCCTATTCCATCCTTTCCCACTGTCCACTGAAGAAGTAAGCACCGCAATGAAATTGGGCCTCTTCCTCCCTATTACACTGTCTCAAACCCCTGGGGCCTTTTGGGAAAATGTTTATCATATTCACCCCACGTAGGCCATGATGGTCAAAAGTAATATGTAGTGAAGTATATGTAACAGATTGTACAGAAAGGAATAATCAGTAAAATCTGATGTAAACAATAAATTTAAAAGTGAAAAAAATGAACAAATGTTTATTTAGCAATTGTTATGTATAAGGCTTTGTTCTAAGAGCTATGAGAGGTATAAAGAAACATGAGGATAGAAGGATTTCTTATTATATGGAGCTTACATTCAAGATGAGGAAATAGGATGTGGACATCTGAAAAAAAAAGTAACTATGATGGAAAGCAGAGAGTGGTAAGTTCTGAATGAGTAGGACAGGAAAGGGAAGAGTGATTCCAAAGAAGGAAGGAAGGAAGGAAAAAAGGAAGCAAAGAAGGAAGGGAGAAATGAAAGGAGGGAGGAAAGAAAGAAGGAATTAAGGGAAGGAGGAAAGAAAGAAGGAATTAAGGGAAGGGGGGAGGAAACAACAATTTTTTAGTCCCTATCATTTGCTAAACATTGTGTTAAACACTTTATAAACATTATCTTATTTAATTCTCACAACAACTCTGGGAGGTAGCAGGTATTATATTCTCAGTTTACAGTTGAAGAAACTGAAGAAAAGATTAAATGTCTTTCTTAGTTACTTACATAGCTATCAGGTATCTTAGGTCAAATTTGAATTCAGGTCTTCTTGACTCCAGGCCCAGAACTCTTACCAATAAAGCCTTCTTGCTTAATGAAGTCCTTCTATGAATACAGGCTACTACCTTCTGTATAGCTTATAGTCTTAGAGAGTTGCATAGGGCTGTAGTAAACTCAAATAGAAGGAAGCATTAAATCATATATACTGGTCCCTGTAGGTCACATATTGAATTAGAAAATCATATATTCACATGATCAATTGCATTCATATTTATTTTGTTGAATTTTCCCAATTCCACTTTAATCTGTTTCTAGCAGTGCTGGAGTATTTCATGTTCATTGCTTGACCCTGGAACACTGGGTGTCTTGCCTGTGGTCACCCAAGCACTAAGTGTTGAAAGTAGAACCTGAGCTTATCTTCCAGCTTCTGAAGTGGGCTCAAAATCTATCAGACAATAGTGCCTCTTCCAAATGAATGCAATAGACTAGCAGTCAGAAAACTACTACCAGTAAGTCAATTCCAACCTAATGTCTGCTTTTGTACAGCTGGACTTAAACTGTTGTTTTTACATTATAAAATAAGGTTTATTGTATTTTAACAATGCAAAAATCCTTTCTAACTTGGGCCATATGAAAAGAGGGAAGGCAGGAATTAGTCCGCTAGCCATAGTTTATTGACTTCTAGGACCAGGGTTCTTCATATTTTTAGTCTCAAGACTCCTTTATATTCTTCAAAATTATTGAGGACTCCTTGCAAAGAGCTGGCTTTTAAATGAGCTCCATCCATTAATATTGTTGTTGTTTCGTTGTTTCCATCATGTAAGACTCTCTGTGACCCCCATTTGGGATTTTCTTGGCAAAGACACTGGAGTGGTTTGCCATTTCCTTCTCCGGTATATTTGCAGATAAGGAAACTAAGCTGAAGAGGGTTTAAGTGACTTGCCAAGGGTCACACAGCTAGTAAGTCTCTGAAGTCGTATTTTAACTCAGATCTTCCTCCTTCCAAGCCTAGCCCTCTATCTACTGTGCAATCAAGCTGCCCCATTAATATTTACTGTATTGGTTAAATTAAGATGTCTTAATTTTACTATGAAAAACATTTTGACCACATGGGCCCCCTGAAAGAATCTCAAATCCATAAGGCTCCCCAGACCTCACTTTGAGAACCATTGGTATAGATAATAAGTGCTTATATGAATTCAGTTGAGTCAGGACTCTTAAGTTGTGTGGGGGAAGAATGAGGTATGGGTAATAGAATCTCCTACTTCCTAAGGTAGTGAGCATTATATGACTAGAAGTATTTGAGCACTTTGGATGTGTAGTATGAGGAAGAAATTTCTGCTTTGACTGGAGAGTTCAAGGAGATGATCTTTCAAAGTCCCTTCCAACTCTACAATTCCATGATTTTCAGAAAACTGACAAACACAAACACTTTAATTTTGGCAATATATTAATTCTCAGTTCAAAGAGGGAGGCACAAGCATCTATAAAAGGCTCAAAAGATTTCTTAGAAATCAAATAGCTCTTGCATAAGAATTTTTTGATGACTTTGGTATAAATGAATTACAAACATATGGATTCAATTCCTCATGAAACACAATGAAAAGAAAACAGTGCTTGACAAAATGTACTTTGGGCTTTTTGAACCCAAAATCTTTGTGAAAATTGTTCAAGATGTTTTAATGACCCCCAAATACTGTTGGATTTGTGTTTTTCCTACTATAGGCATGTTGAGTCCTTTAATTCTTTATTCTATTGTGTCTACCCAAAGTTCAAGGATATTTTCTCCAAGTTGCTGAATGTTTTCTTTTGGTAAACTGCCTTTTCACTGCTGTTTTGCTAAGTCTCTTTGCTTGTTTTATGCATTTGGAAAAAAATACTTAAGGGTTTAGATGTTAAAATTTCAAAATTTTTGTGAGTAGTGCTTAAATCAACTCAAAAAAAAAAGAAAAGGAAAGGAAAAAAAACTTTTCTAACTCATGACATTCAGTTTAAAGGTGAGATTCTCAAGATGAGTGAGTTTAAAGAAATATGAAGTGTAAGGGCCAACAATGAATCCTCCAGAGGAAGAGAGGCATTTAACACACATTACTTGAGTTTCTGTATGAAACAGCAAGAACAGGACTTTGGAAGTTTAAATACCATTGGGAAATATCAACATGTTAAAGCAGAAGCTGTGTGTTGGAGACAATCCATCCTGAAGAGTATATGGAATTTCAAAGTTGAAGTTCATAGGGAGCCTTTAATTCTTTAAATCTTCAATTTAGGTTGGAAAAAAAAAAACGTTTTTGCATGTAAAATTTAATTCTTTTTAAACTTAAATACAAAATGAGAAAAGAAAAATAAGAGAACATTTCCCTGTAAACAGCAGAACATGAGAGTATTCAATATAAAAAATACATCTCCATTTCAGGAAAACCCATGTAATAAATACTACACATTGTTTTCAAAGTTACCCAGCTTTTCTTTGCTTCCTTCTAGGCATTCTTTTGTTCTCTGCTATGCATTTTTTAGTTTACTTTTTTGCCTCCTCCCCACCCTAAACAAGGCTATAATTAAATGTGGCTTTACACACACACATATATATATATATATATATATATATATACACACATATATACATAGACATAGATATCTATAAACATAGACATATATACATATATATCTACATATGCACATATATGTATGTGTATGTAACTCTCTGTGTATATCTATATATCCATCATACTATGAATATTTTTCTTTTTCTGAGGTGAATAGCATCTTCCTTCATAGGTCCAAGTCTTTTCATGTTTTTCTAAATCAAACAGTTCGTTATTTCTTTTATCACAGCAATATTCCAGAGCAACCATTCCTTCTCTGAGAGATTGTCTATGGAAGTTTTGCCCAATTTTCTTCCCTTTTATTCTTGGCTACATTGGTTTTATTTATCCAAGAAACTTTTATTTTAAAATAATTGAAATGGTCTATTTTATACTTCATCAATTCTCTTGCCTTATATTATAGTATAAGGTATGGTACTGCTGAATCTCCTTCCTTTGCATTTTTCATTAGTTTCTCTGAAATTCTTGATCTTCCAAAGGAATTTTGTGATTATTTTTTATAATTCATTAAAATAATTTTAATTATTCAATTGGGATGACATTTAATAAATAGATTAGTTAGGTGAAATTGTCATTTTCAATTATATCGGTTTTATCAACCTGTGAACAATAAATATTACTTCTGTTATTTAAATCTAACTTTATTTTTATAAAAAGTCTTTGATATCTCTGTCATATAGTTCCTGTGTCTATATTGACAGATATATAGTCAGGGAAAATATATTTTCTTCCTTCTCAAAGTATCTGTATTAACCACATAAACATTCTATTCCTACTCCATTTTGTGTCTTCCTCCTAGATAAGAATGTAGGCTCCTTTAGGTGACATATTATTTTGAGTTTTCATATGTATGCCCAGTATTTATTTGTACCTTCCACAATATAATTACTTCTTAATGGTTTATTGAATTGTGTTGAATTATTTGCACATCATACCCCCTTTCAGTTCACTCCTCATAGCACTTAGCAGATTATAACTCCAGAAAGGCAACTTCTTCTGCCTCAGGTTCTAGTAATCCTGTGGGTGACACTTCTAACAATGTAACTCCCATCAACATGCTTCCCATGAATAATCAGCAAGGAGTGGGCCCAATCTTAAAGTATAATATTAGTAAAGAAATACAAGTGACCAAGGCAATTCATAACTCTAGAACTGCAAAATTTAAATTTCTTTTATTACTCTAGGCTCCATGAAATTCATTGTGAAATGGGGAGTGATTATTAAAGTTTGACCCATTTCTCCACTGCTAAACTGGGGTGCCTTTCCAAAGAGCATATTATCTCATTTGGACACATAACTAGGCTATGCTGACTCCTCATAGGACATGGCATCTCTCCTGGATTGGTCAGTCTGATCAACTTCTTGTTTTTCATCTTCCATACATAGTTGCGCTTTCTAGCACTTCCTGACTCAAGCTGAGTTACTATGCTTTTCAAGGTGCCTTTTTTCAACTGGAATGCCACTGTTCTCTTTAATAAATGGTGGAGAATGGTGAAGAAGGCAGGCTGAAGGAAAGAGAAAAACTTGTAGCAGGTGCCATTGAGAATGAGACTAAGATTCCATTAGAGTCAAATTCAATTATTGAATGGTATGCCCAGTGAAACTCATATACCATAAGTTTATAGAACATTAAAGATTCAACTTTTGCAATTTGTTATCACTTTCTGATTCCTTATATTTAAGTATTTTAAAGAAACTGCTGTTTTATTGTTGTGGGTTATCCCACCAACATTGCAGATTGACAACCTTCCAAAGCTTCATAGACTAATCGGTAATACAAGACAGAGTACTAGACTCTGGATCAGGGTGACCTTAGTTCATATCCTGCTCAAACACTGAGTAGCTGAATGTGCCTGGACAAATGATTTAATCTCTTTGATGCCCAGTTTTCTTAATTGAAAGACAATGATAATAATTGAACCTATTTCCCAGGGTTGCCATGAGGACCAGATGACATAATAGCAGTAAAATGGTTCATAAGCTTTTAAGTATTATTTGTAAGTTAGCTATTATTTGTAATTTGTAGGTCATTCGGAGGCACAGTGAAAATAATGTGAGCCTTAGAATCAAGAGGATCTGAGTTCAAATCTGGTCTCAGACACTTAGTAGCCGGGTAATCCTGGGCAAAGCACTTAGTCCTATTTGCCTCAGTTTCCTCATCTTTAAAATGCATTGGAGGAAAAAAAAAGTCAAATCACTCCAGTATCTTTACCAAGAAAACCTCAAATGGGAACACAGAGTCAGATATGACTGAAAACCAATCCACATTATTATATCATCATCATTATTGTCATTATTATCATTATGAATTACTACAGCCAAACCAAATAAATCATTACCTGATGTCCAACTTTCTGACAATGAGTCGATCTGAACAATAGTTGTATAATCCATGGCCAGGCCTTTCCAAATTATCTGGACCTTCCAGTGATTTTAATTTTATAACTTTAATTTCATAACTAGAGGCAGCTTCACATCAGGATCAGACATTGGGGTAGGGCTTTAGCAGTGGTATTATCGTATTACTTTATAGAAATGTAATGTAATTAAGAAACTAACATCCCTTTACTTGTAAAATGTTTTAAATTTTTAAAATATGTTTTTCTGAATGGCTCCTAGATTAGTGCCTTGCACACTGTAGGTAATCAATAAGTGTTTGATAAATGAATGAATGGCTTAACAATCATAATTTGAGACTATATATCTATTTATGTTATAAACAATTATTGCCTTTAAAGTGGCCAGATGGAAAGGCAAAAACTTGGAAATTTCCAAATTCAAGTATTCAGAATCTGAAAACCACATGTGATCCATATAGTGTTTCATTCTTTTAAGCACTACAAATAAAACATAATTTTTAAAACATAGTTTTCTTGTTTGTTTTGTTTTTAGAAAATTAACAAGTCTCAAAATTGTTTTTTGGGAAATAAAGCACACATATGCCTTAGATTTTGTTCTATTCACACCCAAACCAGGGAAAGCTTGTTTAGAATAGTGCATTTTCACTGTAACTATCCTTAAATGACAATTTGTAGCTAGGCCCAATTCCTAGGGAGAAACCTTGTTTGGCAATTCTCAATGGTTTTTTTTTTTGTTGTTTTTGTTTTTTTTTTTTAAATTTTTTTCTGTTTCTTCAAAATGACCCTACCTATTTTTGGAATTAGGGTTCCCTATGAGAACTCTTTCTGGGGGAAAGATTGTTAGCCTCTATGCCATTTGGAAGATAAGATTTATAATTGATTTGTTCAGGGGATTTTCCTGGATTCAAGGGGAAAGAGGGAAATGCATGTGTTGGGGGTTGGGGTAGGATGTGATGTCCTTCAAAAAAAAGACCTTATTTTGAATTATTTCGGTAATTCCCGTAGAAACATTTCTACAAGAATTGGTGGGATATCTATATAGTAAAGTAGTATCACCCTTTAAATGATTATATAGTTCACAATATCTCCATCTGGTTTCTACATAAGTAAATATATCCCTTGTTCAATGAGATCTCAGTTATTTGAAAATAAGAGGGAAGATATTCATTCAACATCATAAAAGAGCAAATCATTCATTTCTTTTGTAAAATATTAGGCAGCAGTTTTAAAGAGTTATGAAATGTAATTGTACAAAATGTTTAAAATTTCATATATATACATATATACACACATATATACATATACATACGCATACACATATATACACATATACATACATATATACATATATAATATATATGTATATATACATATATGTGTGTGTATGTGTGTGTACATATATATACATACATATATATATATATATACACACACACACATATAAATTTCCTTTCATGATTTGCAATTATGAGGGGGACGAAAGCATATCTGGTTTCCATCATCTTTTTTTTTTTTCCTGGATTGCATCTCTCATCACTTCAACTGATATTTGTGTAACATAGTTAAGTATTTTAATTCTAATTTTTTCCACCTAAATGTACCCCATCTATATCTTTATTAAAATGTGTTATCCAGAATTAAACAAAATATACCTGATGAAGTCTGAGGAGAACTTAAGTATAGCAGAACTACAATCTTCATTCTAGATGTCGCAATCCAAGTTTCAACTAGCTTTTGAAATATGGTATGTTACAATGTTAATTTATATTAAACTTCTAATCAAATAAATCCCCTGGTCACTACATCTATACAACCTCTTGGTAGCATAGATTAGTATGAATTTTTTTTAACTTGAAAGTGCTGATTTCTCTCTAGACCTATAAAATTTATAAGATTCCAACTACTATTCCAACCCATTGTAGTCTCATTTGATAATGAGTCTATTCTTCAATATATTAACCTTTTCTTTCAGCTTCATGTAAGAAAAAACAAATATTAATGTGCCTTCATCCAAGGCATTGATAAACATTATTGAATATTAGTTGTCCACTGGTGCCTGTACCACTACATTAGGTTTCTCTCTTCAGATGAATATCATTATATTAATCAATGCTTTTGATATCCAATATTTCAAAAATTTGAAACAATAGTGAGTGGAGCATTGCATATTAAGTCAGGGAGATCTAAATTCAAATTCTGTCTCAGGGTGTCAGTAGCTGGATCACTCAGGGCAAGTCATTTAATCCTACTGAGAGTTAGTATTGTCATCTGTAAAATTCAAGGTTTGAACTAAATGACCTCTAACTAAATTCCCGAACAGCTCTAAATCTATAATCTTATGATGTCAAAGCTAATTTTTGAGGGCTGAAAGGGACTGAACATTGAGAGGGTTCAAAAAACAATTTATTGATATATATCCATACTATTTCTTTTGAGTGAAGTTTAGCTTTCCTTTTCCAAGCACCAGGCATGAGTGAAAACTCATGAAGACATTTCCATCTAGACATCCATGAAACTCCTCAAACTGAAGATCTCTAAGGCAACTAGATGGATAGAGTGCTAGGCCTAGAGTCATAATGACCCGAATTCTCATCTGGCCTCAGAAATGTCCTAGCTCTATGATGTCCTTAACTACCAAGGTTGTTGTGAGAATAAAGTGAAATAATTAAATTAAAGCACTTACCACGGTGTCTGCCACATAGTGCCATATACATGTTTGCTATTTTTATATTAAACCCATCATGACATCATCCACAGACTCACTCCTTCTCTAAGTTGCTCTATTTTTGCTGACATTGCCACCAGTCTCCCAATTTCAAGTTATAATTATACCTAGGAATCTCAAAAATGTCCATATATTAGGAAAATCATCCAGAAGGTCAAAACAAAAGTCATATGAGAAGTGTAGCAGGCACTTTATCTCAGTGACCTTCATCACTTACTTAGGATTTCTTTGCAAGAGACCCTCTTCACCTCACAAACAGGGAAAATTTCGAGCTTTTCCACAGGACAAAAAAAAAATAGCCACCACTAGCATATGTAGCATTAGAGGTTTGTGAAAAGTTTTATTTTGTTTTGTGTTAAATAATATTTTGATTCATTCACAGAATAATTATGGGAGGTAGGTCCTGTCACTATACCTATTTTACAGATGAGGAAATTGAAACAAATAGAGGCAACACAGTAATACATATCTGAGGCCAAATCTGAGCTCAAGTAGTCCTGAATTTAGGTCCTGTATTCTGTCCCTTGAGTTAACAACTAGGAAGTAAACATATGTACACAGAACTCCACGAAAGAGACAGGGCTGCAACTCAAGTTATCTAACAGCAGCAAGATAGGTCATACGCTATGGATATGTAGAGACAATGTGGTGTGGTGGGTAGAAAAAAATGACCTCAATGACAGGAAGATCTAGATTCTAATCTTACCTCTGATTCATATTGGCTTTATTAATCAGGATAAGTCACTTTTCATCTCAGTGCTCTAGACAGCATTCTCATATTATAAATTATGAGGAAGTCACCAAACTATGTTGGCAGAAGGAGTTTCCTCTCCTGGGACTTTCCTATTATTATGATATCATAGGTCTAGTCTTAATTCTCTATCCTTTTGGTAAATAATTAATTTTCCTATAATTCTTCTTACTTTTTCAGTAACTCAGCTACCATGAAATCCACACACAGCCACAACAGCAATACAATAATGTGAATGAATTGTCAGATAGTTCCCAGTCTCTATGATGCTATTCACTATGAGTCTGACCTTTTACATATCATATTAGTTACAAAGATCTGTTGATTTTTATCTCAAAATATAGCTTCCGTGTATCTACTCCTTTCCTCTTCTGTTGTCAACATTCTTGTTCAGATCAGAATTAATTCTCAAATACACTGTGGTGATAGTTTCTGAAATGGTCTTCTTTTTCCAATCATTCCCAATCCAATATCTCATTAGTGTTCATTTAATCGCAAATGTAATATTCCTAATGAAATGCTCTGATTATGGGACTGTCTTCATAAACCTTCATTGGCTAACTAACTAATAACATACACTCACACTGGTATGCACAGTCTCCCTTTTTTTTGTCTTTAAAAATTATTTTATTCTGACTTTTAAGAAATAAAACAAGCATTTCTCTAATATAGAAGAATAAGGGGAAAAAGATAAATGTACATGAAAGTGCAAATCTATTGTGTACAAGTTGCTATTTTAAAAAAATGTATCATAAAGTTATCATGTAACTCTTCTCCCACTTTCTTTTTCATCCCTCCCTGCCCACCCTAGAGATGATTGCCATTACACACAAGTATGGATATAGAGATGGATATATGGATATGTGTGTGCCACATGTGTGCGTATGTGTGTGTACATGTATGTAAAATCATTCTACTTTTATTTATCAGTTCATCCTCTGGATGCAGACAGAATCTTCCTTCAGATATTCTTTGTAGTTAATTTGGGTATTTTTAGTACTCAAAATGACTTAGTCACTCAAAGTTGTTCTTAAAAGAATATTGTTGTTACTGTATGCCACATTCTTTTGGTACTGCTCGTTTTCTTCTTCATTATTTTGTGCAAGTATATCCATGTTTTTCTTAGATCAATGAGCTCATAATTTCTTATAGCACACTAATGTTAAATCACAATCATATGCTACACCTGATTCAGCCATTACCCAATTGATAGTCATCTCCACAATTTCCAGTTCTTTGCCACCACAAAGAGAACTACTCTAAATGTTTTAAAACATATGAGTTCTTTTCCTTTTTCCCTGATCATCTTGGGA
Source organism: Pseudochirops cupreus (assembly GCA_028627135.1). Taxonomy (NCBI): domain Eukaryota; kingdom Metazoa; phylum Chordata; class Mammalia; order Diprotodontia; family Pseudocheiridae; genus Pseudochirops; species Pseudochirops cupreus. Next base: position 1,156 of record JAQQSU010004091.1, on the reverse strand, counting down.
AACAGACCTATTAGTTGTATTACTGGTTCAAAGAGTATAGGTAGTTTAATAACACGTTGGGCATAATTCTGAATTGCTCTCCAAAATGACTGTAGCTGTTTAGAGATCTACCAACAAAATTAGTGTCCCAATTTTTCCACAACCCTTTCAATATTTGTCACTTTCCCCTTCAATCAATTTAGCCACTCTAATAGTTGTAAAACAATATCTCAAATTTGTTTCAATTTGCATTTCTCAATAATGATTTAGAACATGTTTTCATGTGACTATAAATTATTTTGAATTCTTCATTGGAAAACTGCCATATCCTTTGAAACTTTTATCAATTGGGGAATGACTCATATTCTTATATATTTGCAAAGTTCTTTATAAATTTAAGATATGAAACTTTTTCTGAGAAAGAAATTGTTTATAAAAATTTACCCCACTTTCCTAAATTCATCCTGTTCTTGGCTACATTGATTTTATTTGTACAAAAACCTTTTAATTAATTTAATTCAATTGTAGTTCTCAATTTTACAAATCACACTTCTCTGTCTCTTGTTTCTTCATAAAATTTTCACATATCCATAAGATCGATAGATAATATATTTCATCTTCCTCAAATTTTCTCACAATATCTCTTTATATTTAGGTCATGTATCCATGTTGGCATTATCTTGATAAACGGTGTAAGAAATTGGTCCATGCCCAATTTCTGTCTTATTGCTTTCTAGTTTTCCCCAACAATTTTTACCAAACAATGAATGATCCCAAAATCTTGTGCCCCCACACTTGTCAAATGCAAAGTTACTACATTTATTTTATGCTGTAAATTTCATGTCTACTTCATCTCAAATACATAATTTTATGTTCTAAGTAGCTACCTTTCTATTTCTTAGCAAGTATCAGGTAGTTTTTGATAATTACTGCCTTGTAATACAGTTTAAGATCAAGTGCAACTAAGTCTCTTTCCTTTACAGTTTTTAAAATTAGTTTTGTTGATAATTTTGACTTTTTGTTCTCCCTAATGATTTTTTTTTCCTAATTCAATAAAATATTTTGTGGTAATTTAATTGGAATGACATTGAATGTATGAATTAGTTTAGGTAAAACTCACTTTTATTATATTCCCCCTACCTATCCATGAACAATTTATATTACTCCAATTATTTAA